>JAHIAM010003341.1:0-58692 GCA_021605205.1 Aegilops longissima
GGTCTCTTCCTATTTTTTGAATTTTAGAGAGAAAAATATATAAATATAAATATTTATATAGGACATATATATATCAAAATGATCGGGGAATATTCCTATAATTTGAACATTTTCGAGGGCAAAACTCAAACTTTATAAAAATCATTTTCTAAAATTCCAAAAATTCAGATTTGAATTCAAACTTTTTGGCAGACTTTTCTTGACATATTTGGAGTGTCATGTTTACTCCTCTCATACTTTATCTCAAGTATTTGTCGGGCATTGTTTTTGCAATAATTTTCAAATGCCAAGTTGAATTCAAATTCAACAACTCAAAAACACGAAACTTCAAATGCCACTCAAATTCAAACAATATGCATAGATGCTTAGCTATAATTGTAAAACATTCCAAATAGGAAATTTGGGATGTTACAAACCTACCACCTTAAGATGAATCTAGCCCTCGAGATTCGGGTTAACTAACAAATAGGTGTGGGTGGTCTCGAAGGAGGTCTTCTTCTCGCTCCCGGTGGCTTCCTCCTCGGAGTGATGACTCCTGACACCTTGCAAAACTTGATGATCTTGCTGCGGGTGACTCTGTTCATGATCTCGAGAATTCAGACGGGTTTCTCCTTATAAGTCAGATCCTTTGTCGAGTTGTATGGCCTCTAGAGGCCTTTGTGTCTCTCAACGGAATATCGGCCATCTCGGCATGACATTTCTTGGTGAGAAACATGGAAGACATCATGAACTCCGACAATCCTTCGGCAATTCCAACTTGTAAGCAACTTCTCCCCTGACGTTCGAGGATTCTGTGGGGCCAATGAATCGGGTGCTAACTTTCCTTTAACACGAATCTCTTGATTCCACGAAGTGAGACACACGAAGATATGCCCGGTATCCCGCTTAAGTAAGTTACTTCCTTCGTTCTGTCGGCATAACTCTTACGCCTCGGTGAGCTACCTTGAGTCTATCTCGAATCAGCTTGACTTTCTCTTGGAATCTCGATAAGATCGGAACCGAAAAGTGGTCGATCTCAACACCATCCTGACAATGGTGTTCGCACCTCCTTCGTATAGAGCTTGAAGGGGCCATCTTGATTGATGCGATAGCTTTGTTATTGTACGAGAACTCTGCGTGGGGTAAATTATCATCCCAGCTAGACCCATAGTCTAGCGCACAAGCTCTCAACATGTCCTCCAGGATCTGGTTGACTCTCTCGGTCTGTCCATCATGCGTGGATGAAAAGCTGTCTTGAACTCCAGCCTCGTACCCAAAGTTTCATATGGCGATTCCAAAACTTTGAGGTAAATTGTGTTCCTCTATCGACACGATACTCCTCGGAACTCCATGCAGACATCTGATCCTGGTCATGTATATCTTGGCCAACTTAGCACTGGTATAGGTAGTCTTCACGGGAATGAAGTGAGCTACCTTGGTGATCGATCAACCACTACCGAGATAGAATCATAACCTGAGCGGGTCCTTGGTAATCTGTGATAAAATCCATTCCAAGTTTTCCCATTTCCACTCGGGAATCGGCAAAGGTTGAAGTAACCCTGCTGGCCGATGTTACGCCTTTACTCGTTGACAAACGCGCATACTGCTACGTACTCGGCAATATCCTTCTTCATACATCCACGAAACTTTCCTTCAAATCCAGATACATCTTGGTGCTACGGGGTGAATCGATACGGTGAATCATGAGCCTCTGAAGAATTAGCTTCTGAGTTCGGGATCATTGGGCACATAAATCGATCTTGAACCATATAGCTCCGTGTTCATCCTTACGAAACCCTTTAGCTTTTCCTTCATTCATCTTTTCTTTATCTCATCAATTTCCTTGTCCGACTTACGGGCTTCACGAATTCATCGGCCAAAGTGGACTGTACTTCGAGTTGCAACATATCCTCTCGGAACTATCTCCAGTCGGAGATCTCTGAGGTCATCGACTAACTCCTGGGGTAATCCTCCTACTATAAGAGTATTCACATAACTCTTACGGCTCAAAGCATCTGCTACAACATTAGCCTTTCACAGGTGGTAATGCAATCTCATGTCATAGTCCTTGATTAACTCTAGCCATCTCCTCTGCTTGAGGTTCAACTCTTCTGCGTGAAAATATACTTCAAGCTCTTTTGATCTGTGTAAACATCACAGCGGTTTCCGATAAGGAAATGTCTCAGTCTTGAGTGCATGCACTCTGCTGCTAACTCCAAATCATGTGTGGCGTAATTCATCTCGTGAGTCGTGGCTATGCGGAGGTATAAGCTACAACTTTTCCTTCTGCATGAGTACTCCTCCGAGTCCACAGCGAGAAGCGTCTAATATACAGTAATCCTTGTGTATGTCCGGCAAAATCAGCCTTGGGGCTGTAACCAAGCGTTTCTTCAATTCACAGGCGGCTTCACAATCCTCGGTCCAAATGTACTTGGCATCCTTCTTCAACAGCTCGGTCATGGGCTTGGCAATCTTCGAGAAATTCTCAATAAACCTCGATAATATCCTGCGAGTCCAAGAAAGCTGCGGATCTCCTTGGTGAGGTGGGCGGCCCTTGTCGGTGGTGATACAACCTTGGCGGGGTCAAGCTGCTATTCCTTCTCTGAAATAACATGTCAGGAATCCGACTTCCTTCAGCCAAAATTCACATTTGCTGAACTTGGCATACAAGCGATGTTCTCGGAGTTTCTCGAACTAGGCATAAATGTTCCTTATGCTCTTCCTCGCTCTTGGAGAAAATCGGTATGTCATCGATGAACACCCGACAAACTTGTCCAGATATTCAATAAATACCTTGTTCATCAAATTCATGAAGTATCTGAGGGCATTAGTCAATCAAATGACATGACGGTATACTCATATAAACCATACACAGTGGTGAATGCTGTTTTAGGTATATCCTTTTCATGGATCTTCAGCGATGATACCTGATCGAAGATCGATCTTGGAGAATACCTTGGCTCCAACTAGATGATCAAATAGGTCATTAATCATCAGCGGAGGTACTTGTTCTTGATGGTCACGTCGTTCAGCGAGCGATAATCCTAACCATTCTCGGGGTTCCATCCTTCTTTTCTACCAAAATGGGGCTCCCCAAGGTGATGAGCTTGGCGAATATATCCCTTCTCCAATAGCTCATTAATTTGATTCTTGATCTCTTTTAAATCGTTCGGGGCATCCGACATGGTCTCTTGGATATTGGGGCTGTGCGGAGCAATAACTCAATCAGAAATTCAATGTCACTGTCGGTGGCATTCTGGTAATTCTTAGGAAACACATCGGGAAAATCTTGCACTCTTGGCACTTCCTCTGAACAACTCCGTGAGAATGTACTGATTCTTCATCGGCTCGTGCGGATACATACTTGATCCTCTTCTACTCCGGGGTGGTGGCAGAATCGACTTGTGGAGCACGATCTATGTTTCCCTCAAACTTTGTCAACCAATCCATGCCTAGGATTACATCCAAGGTCTGGGTTTCCAATACTATGAGTCTGCGGAAATTTATGGTTTCCTATGTTGAGGTTGCATGACAGCCTAAGCACTGCCATCATTTCTCCTCTGCGAGGCCCGGCGTGAAGAGGGCTTCTAAGGGTTCTAGTGGGCAACCCGTACTTTTCCACAACTACCCTTGATATGAATGAATCGTTGCACGAGAATCAAAAGTACCAATCTTGGATGTGAATTTAATAAAACTTACCAACCACGATTATACGGCTGATCATAGGCGTCCTCCACGTCAATGTGGTTCACTGAGCACGAGGAAAAGGGTTTGGCTTCTTTGCTGAGCTTCCATTGCGTTTCCATTCCTCTGCTTGGCCTCCGGGCGTCGGTGGCATAGTGCCCTGTTTTACGGCACTTGAAGCGGTGATGTGACTCAGATCCTTGAACAAGGCGAAGCGATCTTTGGTTGCCATTGCCGTTTCCATTGCGACTTGTTGTCCTAGTTGCGATTGTTCCCATATCCTCCATGGTTATGTCCTCCATGATTATGATGGGTATGCCCTCCCGAGTATGGGGCATAGCGGGGCTTCTGCTGAGCTCCAGAGTTGTACTTCCCCTGGCCATACTTCCGCTTGCGGCTATCAATCTGCTGCTGCTTGCCTTCAAGTATGGTGGCCTTGTCTACCAGCTCGATAGTTGGTGAAGGTAGCCACCATTAGCTGCATACCCAGCTCGTCATTGAGTCCCTCGAGAAACTTTTCCTGCTGCGGCATCTGTGGCCCACATCATCCGGGGCATAGCGAGCTAACTTGCTGAACTCATCCACGTCTTGCCCTGATGCGGTTCCCTGGCGTAAGTTGCGGAACTCACGCTTCTTCGGACTCATGGCTCCGGTGAAACATGGCGGTGCGGAAGCTTCTTGGAACTGATCCCGTGATGGTGGCGAGGGATAAGTGGCGGTGTAGTTCTCCACCAAGAGGCTGCAGGTCCATCAAGTTGATGTGCGACAAGCGCACCTTCTCGCCTCTGTGCATCCGGCGGTGGCTAACTCCCTTGACCTTGCGGAGCCAATCGCCGACCACAATCGGCTCGGTCTGCTAGAGAACAACTGGCGGATTCAGCCTTAGGAAGCGGGTCAAGTTGTCAACATGGGGTGGTGGCGGTGGATTGTTGTTGTTGTTGTTGTTGTTACGGTTACGGATGAGCATCGCATGAGGGCATTCTGCTGCTTTGGATCATTTGGGTGAGCTCGGCGGAAAGTTGAGACCGGGGTCACGTCTCGGGGCATCTGGTGTTTTGGAGTGGATGAGAAAATTAGAATAGAACAATGGTCTAATGAGAAATATCACTACCCATATGAATGCACAATCATAATCACACCAATCATTTATTCAATCATCTCAAACATGGTTCAATCTCGGATTACAAATTTCACGACTAACGAAAATAACGACCCTAAGCGATCGGCGGAAAAATAAAATAACATGGCGGTCGACTAAATGTCTTCATCAATTATCCTTGCGTCCTCACGATGCGGTGTCCTCCGGTGTGGCGTCCTCACGATCGGCGCCTCCTCTTCTTGACTTTCTTGGTGGAGCTCCTTCATAATCCTGGTCATTGCTCACGAGAGGTCCGTCATCTCCACTCGGAAAAAGGTCCCCTCAGGTCCATCTTCTCCTCTAATCGGCAACATCCATCTTCAGCTTGTTGACTCTCTCCATGAAATCCGTGATTTCTTCTTCATAGTCGAGGAAATCTGCGTGTGCCTTCTCCTCGAGTTCCGAGTTCACGGAACAACAGCCTCCTGTGTACCTTGAGTTCTGGCGAGTGCAGCTCGATACCATCTACATGGCGACCTGACCCAAAATCGGTCAAATCTACGTATGCATACCATCCCAAGATCATCTTGGCACACAGTACATTGATGAAATAATCAAAGTTCAATCACACCTGAATTTATTACGATTCTCATATCAGTCTTTATTACAACAGAATAAATTGGCGAAGAAGTAACTCCACGAAATAAACTAAATAAAGCTGCGGGCGTAGAAGAATAAGCGAGTCCATCCGACTCCAAGGACAATTGCCAGCGCGGATCGTAGCCTCATTCTGATCGGAATACTCCTCTGCAACATAAGGCGTTGCAGCCGTGTGGAATCGACATTTTGAATATGTTGGCAAGTCATGAAGAGAGAATAACAATAATAATTACTAACACTATATGCAATTTGGCTGTGGGGCTCTAAGTTTCATTGTTTTGAAAAGCCGGTTTTCCTACAATGGACTTGCTTGCAAATACTACATAATTGTTGGTAATTATTGAGATGGTTCCACCAACCAATGTCTCACCCAATTATTAAATAATCCCCTCAATTAATTTATTAATTTCGGTGTTGAGATTTCGAAATACTTCCAAGTTCGAGGCTCAAATTGTCCGTAACGGGGACACGGCTAACGATTAGATCTTCACTCTGCGAGAGGTTTGTGCACTTTACCCATAAGAATCGTTCCTCCTTTTAAGTCTTAGCACTTCATGGTGTTTGAAGGCGGAATGAGCAACGAGGTCTTCAGAAGAGTTCTTGGCCTTTGCCGGTACCCATCAATCCTACCGTTCTTGTACATCTCGTAGCACCGTCAGCCGAGTCACAACTAGGGTTGACCAAGCGAGCCCATAATGGCTGCGGCTGCCGGGTAAGCTTCGGTCGATGGGGTATACATCCGTCTCTTAGTGGCTGGGTGAAGCTTTCCGCAAGATGTCATGGCGCTTCTCCATGCATCGGCCAACCTTTGGGTTCTCAGGGTGCCGTCAACCGTCCTCCACCCAGTGGTGAATTTTGAAGTCCATCTTGATCTTGAAGTCATGGGGTTGTCATCATCTTGACTCTCACATCTCCTTATGATTCACTCAACCAATCCGTCTCTGAGCATAGCAAAATAAACTACTTCGTCCCGGGCAATGGTAACAAGGGGAATTGGGTTCATCCTACCTCATGATACTACTCAAGAACATACTTCAAATTTCTCCTACTGCATGCATGGTGGGGAGGTATAAGTCTAATGCAATAAAATCATAGGTATAGTAAAAGAAACATGATCAATGACTTGCCTTAGCGATGATCTTGAAAACTAGGGACTCGTGGTAGCAAGCTTCGCACTCCGGAAATTCTACCGAGGCAAACAACAATCATAATAAGCATACAACATATGATCACTTAACATAATAGCGTTAACATAACACACAAAACAATTGAACCAAAGCCCAAAAGAAAACTAGAAGAAATCCAATTCAATGCTTTTGCCACATCAAACAACAACCATGAAATAGTTTTACACAACAAAATTTTCTTAACATAACCTTAGCATGGGTTTTTGCTAACTAACGAGAAAAGAATTCATCATGCAACTAGGAGCAAAAAGAATCACCTTAAAAGCTATTATAAAACTCCTATTATGCCTAAAACAATCCAAACAAAGAAAAATACAATAAAATTTTTATTTATTGTAAATAAATGTTCATACTCTAAAGTTACAGAAACTAATCTAAAATAAACTATCACATAGGAAAAATAAAATTATTTGCTAATTAAAACAATAGGAAACCAGTAGCTAGTTTAATAATTAAGAACCACATGATTTTAATTAAAACTATTTTTTATTAAATATAAAATACCTAAATAAATTCCTACGTTTAGGTAAGGTCAAAACAAAGTAGTGACAAAAAGAATCACTAAAATAAATTAATTCTAACTCACTTTATAGCAGAATTACTAATCTGTCTAAAACTAAAATAAAGCAATTTTAAATAATTTTAACATGACTAAACATATTTTCCACAGAAACTACAACAAATTTGCAAACTAACAAAAAAGAATCACTTAAAAATATTAAGTAGATTAAAAGATATGGATTTTACAAAACTGAAACTATTCTGTTAAAAACAGAAACGAAAAAATGAAATTAAAAAGAAAAATGGAGCTAATGGGCCTATCTAGCATCAGGCGTTAAATAACTATAATCGCCCAAGGTTTAACAGAAAATAACGCGTCGGCGGTCTAATAAAAACCTAACTAACCGGAACTAACAGAACTAAAACCGGTTCATTTAAAATAAACCTACAGCTTGAGGATCTAATCTAGACCCTACGTCTAGATCTAGCAGTGAGGTGGTCTTGGCTGACGTGCCGTGGCGGCGGCGATGGTCGATCGGCGGCTCGGCGGCGTCGGCTCTAGTAGCTCCGGTGGTGGTGGCAGCGAGAGCCTCCGTAGTCTTGGCCGAGGCGAGGGTTCGGTGGTGACTCGGGTGAGCTCGAGATGGCAGAGGCGGTGAGGCGGTGGCAATGGCTGGCAGCTCGGGTGCTCAGACGATTCTGAGCGAGGAGGCGGAGGCGGAGCAGGCGGGGGTTTATATAGGGAGGCGACTTGGGCGAGGTGGGTCAGGCGAGGATCGGAGGCTCCAGGTCGGAGGATTCAGTGGCCAGTTCTTGTTAACGCTTAAGGAAGAAAGGTGGGGCCCATCGTGGTGAGAGAGGAGGAGGCGTGGTGAGGCGACCGAGCAGTAGGGTTTCAGGCGGTATTTGGGCTGCTCGGGCTGGGCTGCTCGTCTTGCTGGTGGGCTCGGTCGGCCCTTGCATGAATTGAGCCCTTTGGAGTCTTTGGCTGGGCGGCTCGGGCTATTTGGGCGGTCGGCTGGTGGCGCTGGGTCTCTTTCCTATTTTTTTTGAATTTTTAGAGAGAGAGAAAAATATATAAATATAAATATTTATATAGGACATATATATATCAAAATGATCAGGGGAATATTCTCTATAATTTGAACATTTTTCCAGGGGCAAAACTCAAACTTTATAAAAAATCATTTTTCTAAAATTCCAAATAAAATTCAGATTTGAATTCAAACTTTTTTGGCAGACTTTTCTTCTGACATATTTGGAGTGTCATGTTTACTCCTCTCATACTTTATCTCAAGTATTTGTCAGGCATTGTTTTTTGCAATAATTTTCAAATGCCAAGTTGAATTCAAATTCCAACAACTCCAAAAACACGAAACTTCAAATGCCACTCAAATTCAAACAATATGCATAGATGCTTAGCTATAATTGTAGAACATTCCAAATAGGAAATTTGGGATGTTACAACATCCCAAAAGATGGGAGCAGCGATGGAACAACGGAGGATGACCCTCAGAAGCAACCCGAAGCGCCCGGCGTCGGTGGCGCCGCTCTAAATCCGCCACAACAAAAGCGGTGATTCGGCACGGAGATAATAACACCGAGACGGTCTGAGAAGAAAACCCCTCAACAGGACTCGGCGCGGGAGGAGGGAGAAGCAAGTCCGCCTGACGGTCTTGGTTGAAAAAGAGGTCGAGGGGCGATAATTATCGCCTCCCTCGGGAGGCGAAGCAAGCCTCAACGACGATGAATTCGCCGTGCTGAGGATCCCCATCGAACAAGGCGTTTTAGGCGCGGGCTTATAGCCACGACGAACAGCCTCAAGAAAAGCAGCAACGACTTAGAGCTGATCGGGATCGCTAGCCGACAGATGGGTGAAGTCCTCGCGGCCGAAGAGCATGAGCTCGAGCAGCCCTCAAAAGCTACCCTAAGCGCAAGTTGCTCCCTCGATTAGGAGGAGGCTTCGAACCCGCATCACCGAGGAGACAATACGGTGACCGACCACCCGTGGTCGCTGACGGAAGAGCCTCTAGGCCCTTCACTAGAAGCACCCGGCGCCGCTCAAAAAGCACTGCGGCCACGAGGGGAGCGCTGGACTGTGAGATATATTGGAGGACAAGGCAAGACAATCAAGATCGATCTATGGATCGGCGTGGGATACCCGATGCGTGCGTGACGACAACCGTCGCGCGCGGACCTGATAAGTCCGGCGGGCGAACAAAGCAGACAAAGCTCTTTTGAGCTCCGTCACGATATCGCCCGATCTGAGGCGCGCACACCCACTATGCTTCACAGAGCGAAGTAATGGATCATCAAATCCCGAAGGGTTTAAACCCGTCAATATTGAATCCTATGATGGCTGTGAGACCCAGCGGTTTGGATCGAAGACTATCTCCTTCACATCCACATGGCCCTTGGTGGCGATCTTCGCCATCAAATACCTTCCCCTCAAGCTTAAAGGACCAGCGGCATTGGCTCAACAGCTTGCGGCCAGAGTCAATTGGGAGCTGGGAGGACCTGGAAGCCGCATTCCTCGATAACTTCAAGGCACTTATATGCGACCACGAGCGGCGATGACCTAAGCCACATAATTCAGCGAGCGAGACGAATCGGCGGACAATTACAGACACGGTTCTTAACCAGAAAAACCAAATCGTCATTGTCGGGATCGGAGGCCCTCGCGGCCTTCAAGCATAACATCATGACGAGTGGCTTGCCCGACACCTAGGACAGGAAAAGCGAAATCCATGGCAGCCCTCACATCACTCATGACCCGCTTGGCGGGTGAGGACAACTAGCTAGCGCGGCAACAACCTCGGCAAAAATTCTGGCGGTCCGGACTTCAAGGACCCGAAATGGCAGGCAGCGTCGTAACAAAACAAGCGCCGCACTTGGCGACAATATTGAGACCACGACAATCAATGCAGTTCGAGGCTCTAAACCGGTCGTGGAAAAAGCCATTCAAAAGAACTACTCGGGTCCGTCGGTTTGGACCGAATACTCGACCGCTTGTGCGGATACATGGCACCCCGAAAACCAGCTAACCACACCAACAGGGACTGTTGGGTATTCAACATGCAGAGCAAGTTAATTGCGAAAACAATGACAAGGGGCTGCATAGCGATGGCGAGGCGAGACCCAACCGCCCGAACAATAGAGGACAAAGGTTTCCCCCATAGGTGCAGACGGTGAACATGATATCATAGCGCACATACCCAAAAGGAAGCGAGCGTGCACTCGAGGATGTCTATGCGATGGAGCGAGTTGCCCAGTTCAATCCATGGTCCTCCTGCCCGATCACTTTTGACCGAAGGACCACCCCCTGACATCCGCCACGGCGGATTCGCGCCAGTCTTAGACCCAATCGTCGATGGATTTCACCTAACCAGATTCTGATGGGCCGGCGGCGTGCTGAACCTGCTTTACCGGGATACGGTCGCATAAAATGGGCATAGACCCTCAAGGATTAAACATACCAAAAGCGACCTTTAAAAGCGTCATACGAGCATAAAGCCAATTATGCGGGCTCAATTACTTTGGAAGTGGTCTTGGATCCCGGATAACTTCGAGCGAGTAGTTAATCTTGACATAGTCTCGTTCATGGCGGCTATCATGCCTTGCTCGGACGTGCAGCGTTCAGCAGTTCAGCAGCGGTGCCGCTTTCGCATACCTCAAGCTCAAGATGCGGGCCCTCGAGTCATCACGATCCAGCGAAAACACTGAGCGTTCTCTCGCGCGGAGGAACATACAGCGACTCTGGCGAAGTGCAATGCAGCCTCTTAAGGCAATTCTCGAGTTAAGCCGTTAAGCGGCGGACACAGCTAAGCGGCGCCGGGTAACTTACAACAAGACCACAGCGCGTTCGAACACGGGTAGCGATCGGCTAACCCAGCTCTGCGAAGCGTCAAGCAGGTCCCAGCGTACACCATTACGCTCTGAAGATACCATGGGCATGGGGAGAGAGCACGACCACGATAAACCCAGTTGTGGCTCAACCACACTAGAGGCTCTCAAGTGTGTCGTCCCTTTTCTTTTCTTTTTACCTTTTACTTTTTATCCACGGGACTCCGTTTGTCGAGAGGCCTGTCCGTGCGTGAACCTGCCAAACTCACGATGCAACAGCGGGGAAGGATAAAGGCTACAGCGAATATCTGGTGGTCTCCATTACGAGCATTTTTATACACCAATCTGCAGCCTACCCACGGAGAGGACATGTTTAACAGTCCATACCTTGCTTATCGCACTATTTGTATCGTTACGCATTAAGTAGCAGCACTTATTGATAAAACAATGCAGCACCTTTTAGCTTATAATTGCATTTCTTTTTCATACATATGTTCATTCACGGCATGTTGCATCCGTACACTTTAATGCAGCTAATATACACGAGGGCTTATGTTTCCGCATTATGGTGTGATGAGTCGAACACTTTCGTCGGCACCCCAAACTTATAGCACTATATGCATCGGCTCGAATCATGTCTTGGGTCAATAGTTGGGTTTGCCCGGCTCCCATGTTTTGGTACCTTACGTTCCGTTATATCGGCTAAGGTAGCCTTTGGGAGAACCACTGCGATTCCGCCGAGTTGAGCTGGGTTAACGCCTCGATGGAAAAGCTAAAACGGCCGTCATGATGAGCGAGCTGATCGCTGTTCGAGAGGTTTTTGCGAGTCCATAAAGACTTATGCGCTTAGGCGAGGTCGGATCTTGTCCGGCCAAAGGCGTGGATGGCGCCCCAAATTGACCTTCGAAGACTAGGGGCTTAGCGAAATTTAAAATTATAAATTCTATGGCTAAGTGAGAGTGTTCAAGCATTATAAGTCCGGTTGCCTTGTTAGCTGTGTTGGCGCCTCCTAGATGGACCCAAAAATGGGAACAAGAGTGCTCAAGTTTATCCGAACACCCACACTTTCGTGGCATGGGGGCTGAAGCCGACGACTTGCCATCTCTCGGTTTGATAAACAACCGCACATAAGGTAATATTTTAAATTAACAAGCGTTGCTTAGCGCATATGAACTAAGTTTTCAGGTGCAGGATAACAAAATCGAGTCTACTCAAATATTACATCTTTGGAGCACTCACCCGCAATAGTCTGAGCGCCCTTGACACACTCTTATAATACATCTTTGGAGCACTCACCGCAATAGTGCGATGCTCCTTGCCCTCTAGTGGCGGGTCCGTCCACGAGCCTCAGGCATCCATCTAGCCCAGTGCACCTTTGCGGGCAAGGGCCCGGCAGGCACCCTCAATACAAGCGGAATGCTTGATGACTTCAACCCAGACGCGCATCCATCGGCCCCGCGGCAGGCGAAGTAGCTCGGGCATGGCCTCCTTAGGCCCAGCCGAACTCTGAGGCCCTTCATGGCCTATTCGACCGCCTTGTGGAGCTCGACCAGCTGTTTCAGCTGGTCGCTAAAAACACCGGATGTCCGGCCTCGACATCTTGAGACCGGAAGACCTTCTCGTCGAGCTCCTCTCCTCGGCCCGGTAGAATCTGGCAGCATCGGACAGCTGCGAGGAATATCTGCGAGCAGCTCTGGAGAGCTCAATTCGGGCAACAGGTAATTAACACTCACATGCTTGCTTTGCATGAAAAATGCCTTACCCGCTACTATTTTCTTCACCGCCTCAACCTCCTGGAGGGCCTTGTAGGCTTCAGCCTTAGCGGCTTTGGCACTCTCAAGAGCCGTTGCAAGCTCACACTCTCGAGTCTTCGAGTCACGCTCCAAGCTCTCATGTTTTTTCACGAGATCATGGAGCTCTTTCTGCACCTCCGCCACCCGGGCCTCCTGCTTCTCTCGCTCGGTGCGCTCTGCGGCCGCATTACGTTCGACGCGGCCACCGCCTCCTTGAAGTCGCCACCTCGTTAGTGGCCCATACAATACCACGTTATCCTTGTCATTTTCTTGCAACCAAATCCTTTTACAAGGTACAATTTTCATAAGGTATTACTCACCTTATTTTTCCTCAAGCTGCTTCTTGGCATGGCGAGCTTGTTCTCGGACCATTCGAGGTTTTCCTTCAAAGTATTGACCTCCATGGTCGGTCTGTGGAGGTCGGCAACTAACCTGCAATCCCATATTGACATATTTTTTATGACTCCTGCGTTTATCTTTCTAAAGATCCTCGGTCCGGCTTTTCTTTCCGAACACCCAACCGAGCATCGAGGGCTACTGTCTATCGGTACCATTTTACATATATTGAAATTCTTACCTCAAAGCTGTTAGAAGGCTCTGCGAGGCTTCAGTCAGCCCGCTCTTGGCGAGCTGAACCTTGAATCACCGCACTCATAGCAGTGCGGTCTTAAATCTTTGATGGGCGCCGTTGGCGCCTCCAGCAAATGTCCGGCACCTCTGGTTGGGCGGAGGCAGCGGCGTCGCGGTCTTGACCTTCTTCTGAAGGGTTGCCCGCGGACTCTGTAGCCTTTGTGGCCTCCGGGGCTGAGTCCGGTGCAGTCCGGGAGGTGTCTGTGACACCTCGGGGCCTCCTCCTCTGGTGGGTCCTTTTACAGGATCCCACCTCGGCGTCGTCCCGGCTTGCGCGGGGTGGGGGCAGTCGGAAGGAATCCATATCCGGCGCACCCAAGGACCCGCTTCGGCAAGCAGGAATATCATCCTTAGGCGGACTGCAGGGTTGTATGCGGCATTAGAAAAGACATTATGTGGCGAAAAAGAAAAAACGTGAAGTTATTGAGTCCGGATACTTACGATCTCGCCGAGGCTTGGCCCTTGGAGGCGATCCTCGTCGTCGTCCTTTGGCGTTGGCGGAGCAGTCCGGGAAAGTTTTTCCCTTCTTGGACCCTTGGCCTCCTTGTTGGGAGGCCTTCCTTTCTTCCCTCCCCATTTGGGGAGAGGCTTTCTTCTTCTCCTCCTGCCTTGGTGGGAGGAGTCGGCCTCAGATTCATCATCCGAGAGCACTGAAAACAGGAACTCTTCCGAGTCCCGTGGCCGTCTTCTTGGCCTTCTTCTCCGGCACCACGTGGGGTGCGGGCCAGCAACCATTAGGCGGGCGTCCATTGAGTCCTCGGCAATGGGGCGGACGGATAATCCGTTCGACCTTCGCCAGCCATTCTGTCAAAAGGTAAGGGAGTTTAGATCCCATAGAGCCAAACTATGGAAAACAAGTGGTGAAAGCACCTACCTCATCAGCTGGGCGCTGCAGGCGGAATCCGCGATCTTGATGGCGGATCAGCGGGAGCCAGCGCATGAACAGCACCTTCGGACATCTTCGTGCGTAGTGTCGAAGAGCCGCTTCGAGTGCAGTGCTGCGCGGATCAAACTCCCACATGTTGAAGCCCGTCGGCGCAGGAGAATCCGGCGGATGAGCATGACCAGGACTCGTTGTGAGCTTGGCTTCTTGTCCACCAGCCTCTAGATCAGGCTTGGAGTCGGTCGGCTCCTCGAATCCCCAAATCCGTCCACTCTCTTTCCGGGAGGTGAGCCATGTGGGGGCCCGAGATCTGAATTGGGGGCGCTGCCCAATCGAGTCCAGCGGCTCGGTGATGTAGAACCACCCGATTGCCACCCCTTGATGGTTTCCACGAAAGTGCCCTCCAGCCACGTAGCGTGGGACATCCTGCCCACCATGGCGCCTCCGCACTCCGCTTGGCTGCCCTTCACAGCGTTCGGCTTGACCTTTGAAGGTCTTGAGCCACAAGCGAAGTGGGGCTGGATCTGAAGGAAGGCCTCGCACCTGACGATAGCGCCAAGATGTTGAGGATGAAATTGGGGCGGATCATGGAAATCTAGGCCGTAGTAGAACATGAGCCCCGGACAAAGGGATGAAGCAGGAAGCCCAGTCCAGCGGAGGAAATGGGGAAAAATACTACCCTCTCATGGGGCACAGGGTTGGGGCGAGCTCTCCCTCGTCGGGGAGCCGATGCGATGTTCTTTGGACAAATATCCGGCGTCGCGCAGCTTCTGGATCTGCCCCTCCGTGGCGGAGGAGGCCATCCTGCCTCCGCTCGGACATAGTTGGAGAAGGTTGAGGTATGAAGTCACGGACTTAGGTATTTGGGCTCGAGTTCGCGGAGATGGATAAGCCAAGGAGGAAGAAAGCGCGAGTAAAAGGTTGGATCTTTATCCTTTTATGGGCGGACAAAAACATGTGTCCCCTTGACTGGTAAAACTCGCTTATCCCCAAGCGTCACAATCAATGGCGGTTGGGTTACCCGTCGTATTGATGGGAATCCGGAATAAGGGAACAAGATCTCTGCCGACAAGGCGTGCCAAGGAAACGCCGCTAAACACGCTGAGGTGGAACAATAAAAACAATTTGAGTAAAGGCTTGGCGGTGGTGCGGCGTCCGCCACAGAATCGTCGTGATTGATCTTGTGTAATATTATTCTCTCTACGGTGGTATGTGGAATTTATTTTTGCGAGCGGACACTATCACTGGTGTTCACAATCTTCTATAAATTATTAGGAGGAAGAACCCGCCTTGCAATGCGAAGACAACATGCACGCCGGACTTCGTCGTCATTGAAGCCTGGTTCAGGGAGACTCTTGAGGAGTTCGGACTAGGGGGTGTCCGGATAGCGAACTATCATCATCGGCGGACTCCAAGACTATGAAGATACAAGATTGAAGACTTCGTCCGTGTCCGGATGGGACTTTCCTTTGCGTGGAAGGCAAGCGTGGCGATACGGATATGTAGATCTCCTACCATTGTAACCGACTTTGTATAACCCTAGCCCTCTCCGGTGCCTTTATAAACCGGATGGCTTTAGTCCATAGGACGAAGAACAATCATACCATAGGCTAGCTTCTAGGGTTTAGCCTCTTTGATCTCGTGGTAGATCCACTCTTGTAACACACATCATCAATATTAATCAAGCGGGGCGTGAGGTTTTACCTCCATCAAGAGGCCCGAACCTGGGTAAAACATCGTGTCCCTTGTCTCTGTTACCATCCGCCTAGGCATTGAGTTCGGGACCCCCTACCGAGATCCGCGGTTTGACACCGGCAATTGTTCTTCCTGTCACCGTTCATCA
This sequence comes from Aegilops longissima, assembly GCA_021605205.1. NCBI lineage: Eukaryota > Viridiplantae > Streptophyta > Magnoliopsida > Poales > Poaceae > Aegilops > Aegilops longissima. Next base: position 16,082 of record JAHIAM010003341.1, read on the forward strand.
TCAGCCCTGAGGCAATCCACCACACCACACCTTTGGGTAGGGTATTACACCTAGCAGTGGCCGGACGATATAAATCTCGTGTCCCTTGTGTTGTTCGTCTTTCCCAGCTTAGATCCGCGAGGAGATCGGGGCGTAGATCGGTGGGGAGAGATCTCCAGCAGCGCAGCCAGTCGAACCTCAAGGGTGCGGAACCGAAATCCGACATTTGGCGCGCCCGGTAGGGGTGCGCCGGAGTTTTCCCTCTCGACGACCCGCTCTCCACCCACACCGCGTTTCGCCCTCATGGCGAACAATGCACCGCCCGCTCCGGCAGCCGATGTCGGCACTGGGGCTTGGGGGCTCAGAGCCTTGGCCCCCGCCTTGCGGCGAGTGCGTGTACGCAAGTTCAAGCCCGAGATGCCGCCGCGTTACAACGGCGCGGCAGATCCGCTGGTTTTCCTGCTGCCATATGAAGAGGCTGTCTTCAAAGCGAAGCGGCGACGGGTGATGGCCAACTGGTTTCCGTGGCCCTCGCCCGGCGTCAGCAGCGTGGCTCCTCCACCTGCCGTGGCTGACACGTGACCTCTGGCAGGAGCTGCGACCTCTTCCTCGACCGTTATGCCGCTGCCAAGCGCGCCCGTCGTCCCAGCTCTCTGTGTGGCTCATGAGCACCACCTTCAAGCCGCCCGTCAAGCCGTTCACCGCGGTCAGCACCACCTCAAGCGCCAAAGCCCCCAGGCTGGGTGGCGCCCAAAGGCCGATCTAACCCGACTCGGAGGATCGCCCCTCCAACACCGTCGGTTCGAGTGCGCTCCCGATGTTGTGCACTCCCACCATCTTCCAAGTGGCCGTCACCAGGACCCTCGTCGACGGTGGTGCCAGCCTCAACGTGCTCTCGGTGGAGGCCTTCAGACTCCTCCACATACCACTGGAGCGGCTCCAACCCAGCAGGCCTTTCTCGGGCGTCGGAGTCGGTTCCACCGCCTCCTTGGGACAGATCCGCCTCCCGGTGACCTTCGGCACCTACACAACTTCCGCACGGAGCTGATCGACTTCGACATCGCCCCCATCGGCCTCCCCTACAACGCCATCCTCGGTTATCCGGCCCTGGCTCGGTTCATGGCGGCAACTCACCCGACGTACAACCTCATGAAGATGCCCGGGAGCAGCGGCGTCCTTACCGTGCCGGGAGACGCAAGGGATGCGCTGCAGTGCTCGGCCTTTTTTCGGGGCGGCAGCGATGGCGCAACCGCTTCACCGACACCCTTGAGCCCAAGGGGCTGCGCGGCTAAAAAAGCAGCTATTCACCCAAGACAAAGCGGAAACCAAGCAGGTACGGTCGGCGAGGCGGGTCCGCGATGCCACCTTCACCATAAGGGCCAACCTCGGGCCCGGCGGGAGAAGGCCTGGTGAGTTTCCTACGTGCGAACAAGAAGGTGTTCACGTGGGAACTGATCGATTAGCGAGGGGTTCGAGGGTGTGATTGAGCATCACCTCAACATGTGCCCCAATGTGCGCCCGTGAAGCGAAGCGGCGACAGTCCACGGAGAAACAAGCTTTCATTGTTCAAGAGACCTTTGGCTGGAAGCAGCAGGAGTTATCCGCGAGGTCCTACTACGATTGGCTGGCTAATCCGGTCGTCATGCCAAAAAGGAGAAGCGGCGCGTGTGTCGACTTCACCAACCTCAACAAGGCCTGCCCACAGGATCCATTCCCGCTCCCCCGCATTGACCAGATAGTCGACTCCACTGCAGAGTGCGACCTATTGTGCTTCCTGGATACTTTCTCGGGCTATCACCAAATCAAGATGGCGGTAGAAGATGTAGGAAAAACGGCTTTCCTGACCCCATGCGGAGTGTACTGCTATACGTGCATGTCATTCGGGTTGCGCAACGCAGGCGCAACCTTTCAGCGGCTGATGCACATCGCCTTGGGCCGGCAGCTCGGGAGGAACACTGAAGCTTACATCGACGACATTGTGGTGAAGTCTCGGGAGGCAAAAACCCTGATACAAGACCTGGAAGAGACTTTTGCAAGCCTCAACGAAGTGGACCTGCGGCTCAACCCGGAGAAGTGTGTGTTTGGAGTCCCCTCGGGCAAGCTCCTTGGTTTCCTGGTGTCCCACAGGGGCATGAGAGCCAACCAGAGAAGGTCAAGCGGTCGAAGACATAGGCCCTGAGGACCCATAGAAAATGAGAAGCTCACGGGCGTGTAACGCGCTAGGCGCTTCATCTCAAGCTTGCGAGCGAGCACTGCCCTTCTTCAAGCTGATGAAGAAGAAGGGCTCCTTGAATGGTGAAGGGCTGAGGAGTTCGGACTAGGGGTGTCAGGATAGCGAACTATCATCATCCGCGGACTCCAAGACTATGAAGATACAAGATTGAAGACCGTCCGTGTCCGGATGGGACTTTCCTCGGCGTGGAAGGTAAGCTTGGCGATCTTGGATATGTAGATCTCCTACCATTGTAACCGACTTTGTATAACCTAGCCCTCTCACTGTGCCTTTATAAACCGGATGGCTTTAGTCCATAGGACGAACAACAATCATACCATAGGCTAGCTTCTGGGTTTAGCCTCTTTGATCTCGTGGTAGATCCACTCTTGTAACACACATCATCAATATTAATCAAGTAGGGGCGTGGGTTTACCTCCATCAAGAGGGCCCGAACACTGGGTAAACATCGTGTCCCTTGTCTCCTGTTACCATCCGCCTAGGCGCACAGTTGGGACCCCCTACCCGAGATCCGCGGTTTGACACCGACATTGGTGCTTTCGTTGAGAGTTCCTCGTATGCGTCACCGATAGGCTCGATGGCTCCTTCGATCATCAACAACGACACAGTCCGGTGAGACCTTTCTCCCGGACAGATCTTAATATTGGCGGCTTTACCTGCGGGCAATTCACTTGTCCATCTGGAGCAGATCGAAGCTTCGCCCCTGGCCGTCGAGTCAGATTCGGAAGATTTAAACTATCTGGCCGATATCGCGGAGACTTGATCTTGACGGATTCGAGCCTGACCAAGCGCGCCGCCTTTATGTCGATGGGCATGATCTAGCTACTGCAGCGAGCGATTGCCACGGAGGCCGCACGCATCGCTCCGACCCTTGTCTGGGCAGATTCCCGATCAGGGCGAGTGGTTGGACACCGCCTTGGGGCTTTAATCTCTGGCGTCGAGGCGAACTCCATCCTGTCGCTGCGAAGACCTTGGCTCCGGGAAGGCGGACTCCTCTCGGACTCCGAACCCTCGCGCCCTTGCCAATCGAATCCGATTGGGCGCCCGTTATGGAGTTCACGGCGCGAACATCTTTCAGCGCTTCGCTCTTTGGCGACATCCTGAATTCACTAAAGTCTCTCTCTTTATCCGGAGACCTGGCGGACTACGGTCGAGGAAGGTTGGGATCGCAGACGGCGAAGAAATTCAGCGCCACCACCACCCACTTGGTAGCGCTGTCGGCGATCTAACCGACATGCTGAACTACGACTCCGAAGACATCGGCGGTATGGGCGGCGATGCGGAGCGACCAAGACCAGCGCCTCTGAGGGCCTTTGGAAGGCCACCTCGTCATATGACATATATATGGTGGACATCCCAAAAGATGGGAACAACGATGGAACAACGGAGGATGACCCCTCAAGAAGCAGCCCAAGCACGGCGTCGTGACACCGTTCTAAATCCGCCACAGCAAGAATGAAGATACGGCACGGAGATAACAATACACGGACGGTGCGAAGACAGTCCACTCGGCCAAGATCCAGCGCGGGAAGATGGAGAGCGCCAGCCTGGCGAGAAGGCGGCGGAAGAAGAGGTGAGGATTATATGCCTCCCTCCGAAGGCAAGTAAGCCTCGGCGACAATGAATTAAATGCGTGCTGAGGATCCCGTCGAACAAGAGCGTTTTAGACGCAGGCTTATGGCCACGGCGAACAGCCTCAAGAAAAAGCAGCAACAGCTTAGAGCTGATGTCACGCCCAATATGCGACCCTATCCAAAAGGAACTCGACGGTCCCACCAAGGATAGACCGCATATTGAAGCGCTTTTACAAGGTGGATATCATTACATCAACATTACATAATACATAGGGATACATACATAAGGCACAAATGCCACAAGAATACATCAACATCATATACAAGAGATCAACATCCGACTACGGATGAAGCATAAACAGAAATTCAACAATATCCACCCTGCTAGCCGGGCTGCCGACACAGGAACCTATCCCCGATCGAAGAAGCGGATGAAGAACTCCAACACAAATAAACATCGCTCTCACGTCATGATCGCCATAAACCTGTACACTGCAACTGGTGGTGTGTAATGTCTGTGAGCCACGAGGACTCGGCAATCCCATTACCATGGGTATCAAGACTAGCAAAGCTTAAAGGGAAAGGAAGGGGTAAAGTGGTGAGGTTGCAGCGGCGACTAAGCATATATGGTGGCTAACATACATAAAGAAGGCGAGGAGAGAAACAAAGGCAGTCGTCAACTAGTAATGATCAAGAAGTGATCCTGAACTCCTACTTCGTCGAGACATAACCCGAAACCGTGTTCTCCTCTCGATCAACCCGAAAAGAGACACTCACGATTCACGCTACGGTTGGTGTATTTTAGAAGAGTTTGCTTCAAGTTTACTACAACGGATATTAACAAATTCCCATCGCCACATAACCGCAGACACGGCTCTCGAAAGTTTATACCTGCGGGGTGTCCCAACAGCCCATGATAAGCTCTCGCGATCAACGAAGGATATTCCTTCTCCCGGGAAGACCGATCAGTCTCGGAATCCGGCTACAAGACATTCGACAGACAATAAAACAAGACCAGCAAAACCGCCGGATGTGCCGACAAATCCCGATAGAAGTCGCACGTACCTCGTTCTCGAGGCACACCGGATGAGCAAGGCGTCGGGTTGGCATAAACCACTGATTGCCAGGCGCCGGACATCGCTTCGGTTTGGACCAGCACTTTCGAAGGAGAAGCGGCCGGGGGCTAAAATAAAGATGACCCTCGGGCTCCGAAACCCAAGGGAAAAAGGGCATAGGTGAGGCAAATGGTAAAACCAATGTTGGGCCTTCTTGGAAAAGTCTTATTCAAAGCGAACTGTCAAGGGGTCCCATAAATCACCCGACAGCGTTAGGGACGCAAAATCCGGGAACATAACACCGATATAGCGGAAACTAGAGGCGGCAAGAGTGGAACAAAACACCAGGCATAAGGCCGAGCCTTCCACCCTTTACCAAGTATATAGATGCATTAATTAAACAATAGATATTGTGATATCCCAATAAGTAAACATGTTCCAACAAGGAACAACATCTCCATGTTCAACAAGGAACAAACTTCATCTTTCTGCAACTAACAAGCGCTATAAGAGGGCTGAGCAAAGCGGTAACATAGCCAAACAACGGTTTGCTAGGAAGGGTGCAAAGGTTAGAGGTTCATGGCAATTTGGGATGGCTTGATAAGCAGGTAATAGGTAGCGCAGCATAGCGATGAAGCGAAGCAACTAGCATAGCAATGATAGTAGTGAGATCCAGGGTAGCGGTCATCTTGCCTGAAATCCGCAAGGAAGAAGAACGAGTCCATGAAGAAGGCGAGCGGATGAAGCCGAACCAAGCGTGAGCGAGCGAATCCTCACGATCATAGCGAAAGCAGGAACTAACAAGAGGAAGCACACAACAAAGTAACATGAACATGACATGATGCACAACAAGCATGATGCATGAAAAATCTAGATGAAGCTACTCATGGCAAGAGATGATGCAAACAAGAGCAACACATCAAGGCAAGTTTAAATGAGGGCGGGAACAACATATAACAATTCGGTAAGCCCTCATATGCAAATTTCGAAATTGGTCCAGATCTGAATAAACCTTATGTTCAAGTGGTTAAACAGCAAGTTAAGATGCACCACGATGATCTACGAAATTCTAGTCAAGTTTCATATAAAGTTCATTTAATTAGACTCGACCTAGAAGATATGAGCAAAACAAGATAAACATGGCATTGATGCAAAATGCATACAAACATCAAGCAAACACCTCAAAACAAGGATGCAACATGATAATATGAAACTACATGCAAAATCAAGCAAGTTTCATATAGAGCACACTCAAAAGCAGACAGCTGTTCAACACATACACACAATACAAGTTATAGCAACAATCTGTCCAAAACAGCAAGTAGGCATATTGCAAGCATCAAAACAACATGCTACAGGACCTCAACATAATAACAAAAGGCATGGGCATGATGTACAGGTAAAGCATTACAAAACATGAACACTGAGCTATCTCCAGAAACAACTAGAACATGCTCAAAATGACATGGCAAGATTGCAAATAATAACAGTTTCGGACTTTAGCAGAAATAACATCAGGTTGCAATGTTTAGAGCTATCAAACAACATGCTACAGGAACTTATCATAGCAAAACAAGGCATGGCATGAATCTACTCAAAGCATAGAACAAAAGTCCTTTAGTGACCATAAGCCAAAAAGGATCAGAAGATATGATGGCACCCATGTAAACATGGCAAGTTATATTACAGATTCATACATGGCAGAAACAACAATAAGTAGGCATGTTGGTGAGCTTGAACCACTCACCACAGAGCAATAAATGGCATGTAAAGGCACCCAACAGTAAGAAGACATGGCATAGAAGCTATACATGGCAAGAACAACAACATAGCATGCAAGGATCAACCACAACAACCTTGGCAAAATTGAATAACATGTAAACAATCTGCCAGGAACATTTTATAGCAAAAGTAGAGCTCGATTGATTCAAGCTATGGCACTCCATAATTGCAAACAAGGGCATGGATGGATATAGAAAGACATGTATAACAAAACATCCTTACTGAAGTATCTCAAAATAAGCATGGATCACTTGGTAGCATCAAGTTAACATGGCATAAAAATATCAGCAAAACAGGGCTGAAATCAGCAACATCAGGAAGCCTACTTTGCATGCTAGTGCTATTCACCACATAGATCACAAAAATACATGGCATACACCCCTGGAAAGATGGCATGGCATATTACAAAACACATGTAGGACTCAAGATCATAGGATGCACACATCAATCATGGCAAAAATGACAAAAGTGCATGTTACGATTAGAAAGCGAAACTAACATCACATAGCACTCTTCCAACAGCATTTCGGGCATTAAGATGAGCTCAAATGAAAATGATGCAATGAAATGAAATGATGTACTCTTGAGGCGAACATTTTGACATATTACACACACAAAAGCAGACTCACGGATGCAGAGTTATGATCGATGAAAATGCAACAAAATATGCAACAATTTCGGGGACTCGGTGGATTTTTAGAGGGAAGTCAACCTAGTGGATGGATCTGGATCGGCACGGAGACCGAGGCGGGCTGGGCTCGCGGAGTTGATCGCCAGCGTGGCTCTGTGAGTGAGCCGAGGCCGTGAGCCAGGGCAGCGAGGCCAGCGCCCGGCCGTGAGACGGCCTTGGCCATGTGGCGTGAGTCGCCGGAGAGCAGTCTTGGAGCGGAGTGGGCCAGCCGGCGACCTCGGGCGTGGCGAGGAGGCAGGAGCAGCGGAATGGCGCCCTCAGCGAGGCAGGCGGAGGAGGCGGCGGGGCAGGCGGCCAGGGCGGCGTCCGGCCGCCAGCGGCAGCAGCAGAAGCGGTGGCCTTGTGAGCTCCCGGCTGACAGAGGCGGCGCGTGGGCAGGCGGCAGCGGCTGGGCTTCTGTGAACCCTTGTGAGCCTGGCGGAGGTGTGTGGAGGAGGAGAGAGCGGGCGGGACACGTGTCCGGACTGCGAATGGCTGGGGAGGCTGGCGGCGGACATGTCCGGCTCGGAGCAGGCATGTCCGGCCTTGCATGAGAAGGAAAACTAGGGTTTCGTCTGCGAAATGATCTGGAATCGGGGAGGAACCTATTTATAGGTAGAGGGAGCTAGGAGAGTCAAATGAGGTGCGGTTTTTATGCCTGCGATCGTGATCGAGCGACCGAGAGCATGGAGGGAGTTAGATGGGTTTGAGGCCACTTTGGAAGGGTGGTTGGGCTGCAAACAAAAGAGGCTTTCACGGTTACCGGTTAAGCGGTGGGTATCAAACGACCTCCAAATGGCACGAAACTTGACAGGCGGTCTACGGTGCTATACCAAGGCAGCTTGACAAACCTCGTTCCATTCGAGACCGTTTAATACCCGCACACGAAAAGAGGTAAAAAGAGGCGCCGGGAGACATAGGAGTGCGGATTGCAAAAGCGGACAACAGGGAAAATGCTCGGATGCATGAGGCGAACACGTATGCAAAATGAAATGCACATGATGACATGATATGAAATGCATATGATGACATGGCAAAGTGCAACACGCAAGCACATGACATGGCAGCGGCAATGAATAATTGGCGAGACACTGGCGCATCGAATCCGAGGCGTTACAACACTCCTCCACTAACAAGAGATCTCGTCCGAGATCTTAGGACCGAACGGAAGGGAAAGGATGAGGTGAAACAAGAACTCAATAGAAGAAGCAAAGAATCGAGAGCACTCGAGAAAAAGAGGCGAGCAGCGAGAATGGCGAGAATCAAAGCTCATGGAAACATGATAGACTCGAAACAACTCCGATTTGAACGAGATAAGAAATGAATAAGACTGAAGGATTTAGGCAGCACTCCGGTTGAACAAGGAAAGAATAGAACATGAACTTGAGAGGATGGAATGATAGTTGACGAGAGGAACAACACAATGCCTCCGGAAGAATTGAAAGAATTAAATGAAAAGAACTTAGAAGGAAGGATTGAGCGGAGTTGTTGAGAAAATCAACAACGAAAGAATAAGATTGTTGTGGACTTATGGATAACATCCTAAAATTATAAGATGATAACCGGCCTGGCGGAAATGATTGGATAGCTGAGAAGAGCGAAGAAATACAAAACTCCACTTCAAAAGAATACGGAGAGTTAATTGCACTTGAGGCGCAAGAAGAAGGATACTTGAACTCCACCAACAAGAATCTTGATGAACTCTTGAAGAATGAATTAAATCATGAAGAACCACCATGAAGAACTCCGGTAACAAAAGGATTATCAGATTGAATGAAGGACGAAAGAATAAGATGAGCGTTGCGATGATTAGATGGAGGTTCAAGCGAAATGGCGAGAGGCTGAACTCCGGATAAGAAAAGATGAAAGCACTTGGAACTAGAATTTATTCATCAAGAACAAACTCGAAGATAGGGATTACTCACTTGGATGAAATAAGAATAAGATTTATTGTATGCTTATCAAATTAAATTGATGACAAACAATGGATTACGCATATTACTTATTCTACTTGAAAAAGAATTGAAGTGACATATCGCAAACTTGAGAAGGTCTTCATGAATCACGGTCTGATTGAAAAGAATGAATGAATTAAAATGATAATCAGGAAAAAGAATCTGAAAGAACCACCGTAAGAATCAAGAATGGTGACGAGCGAGAATGAATCACCGGAAGAATAAGAAAAGCATGAAGATACTTGAGGAATTTAGAAAGAGATCTCGGATCGCGAACTGATTAATGAATGCTTGAGCGCAGCACGGAAGAATATTGAGGACGAGCGAAGGGGCACAGATATGGAATAATTGGAAACGAAACTGAAAACTTGGAGCGAAGCAATATTTGAAAAGATGACCTCCGGATGATCGAGAGGAAAGCAACACCTGAAATACTCGGATGGATGAAAAGAATTTACGATTGAAAACAATTTGAGAGGATAACATCGAGCTAGCATCTTGAATCTCGGGGGAATGGACAAGATTTAAGAGAAACTCTACTTGATCTTAAAAATCGTGGAAACACCACAAAAATAATGAGGTACTCGGTAGAATGAAAAGCAAAGAGGTTGAGTCAACAATGAAATGATTTGAAAGAGATCTTGGAAAGGCAAGTGGTGATGGGATCCATTCTTCGTCACACTTGAAAAGAGTTTAAGAATAACTCCGGGGAAATTAGAAAAGTCAGGTAAGATCCTGGGAAAAGACCTGTGGGTTAGGGCCCACTAAAAGACAACACCGTTGAAAAGGATTGTTGAACAGATAGATGATGCACCGGAACAATAGAAATATTTGAATGAGGTGACAACCTCGAATTAATTCAAAAACAGACGAATCTCCTGAGATGTCTTGAGCACTCCGGAAGGATTAAATGGCGAGAGGTGGACGAGCAAAGAAAACACTTGAGCCGAGGAAAAGAATATAATTAACCCGGAAAAAACTTGAATTGATTGCACGGAAAAAGAAAGGGATGAAGAATGACGAGCGAGATGAGAATTCACGTTTAAAACAATTGAGGAAGACTCACACGAATGAAATAGATGGTCGAGAGAGTCGGACTCCGGGAAGAAAAGGGTGGGAGGCGGGAAAACAGAGGCAACTTGGAAGGGAAACGAAGAATATCTTGAAGAGAAAACACGGTTGAAAACATTGAGGAGAGAAGCAAAAACTTATACAGTAGGATGGATACCGATTACGGACTCTGGTTCGAGAAGAAGAAGGGTGGTAGGCGGGAAAAACAAGGACAACCGGACAAAGGAAAAACAACGACGTCGGAGGAAGAAGCGAGATTGAACTCAAAGATGAAGATGGTCGAGTCGACTTGGACGAGAAATGCACGAGATGAAAAGAGCTGAGGAACAACTACGGAAAACCAACTGCGTGATCCTAAAGAAAAAATTTGAGCAGGAAGAGGAATAATTCAAAACACCTCGTCAAGACTCCTCACGGGCGGCGAAAGGCGAAGGAGGAGTAAAAAGAATTCCTACTCTCGATATAACTAGACTTAGAATTCAGTTTTCTTCTAGACTCAACAACGGCCAAACTACGATCAATCAAGGGGCTCCTAAGGTCGGTCGAGGCTCGATACCAACTTATCACGCCCAATATCGACCCTATCCAAAAGGAACTCGGCGGTCCCACCAAGGATAGACCCGCATATTGAAGCGCTTTTGCAAGGTGGATATCATTACATCAACATTACATAATAGTGGGGATACATACATAAGGCACAAATGCCACAAGAATACATCAACATCATATACAAAGATCAACATCCATTACGGATAAAACATAAGAAACTCAACAATATCCACCCTGCTAGCCCGGGCTGCCGACACTGGAACCTATCCCACGATCGAAGAAGCGGAAGAAGAACTCCAACACAAATAAACATCGCTCTCACGTCATGATCATCATAAACCTGTACCTGCAACTGGTGGTGTAGTAATCTGTGAGCCACGAGGACTCAGCAATCCCATTACCATGGGTATCAAGACTAGCAAAGCTTAAAGGGAAAGGAAGGGGTAAAGTGGTGAGGCTGCAGCAGCGACTAAGCATATATGGTGGCTAACATACGCATAAATGAAGGCGAGAGAGAAACAAAGGGCGGTGCGTCAACTAGTAATGATCAAGAAGTGATCCTGAACTCCTACTTCGTCACATAACCCGAAACCGTGTTCTCCTCTCGATCAACCCGAAAAGAGACACTCACGATTCGCTACGGTTGGTGTATTTTAGAAGAGTTTGCTTCAAGTTTACTACAACGGATATTAACAAATTCCCATCTGCCACATAACAGCAGACACGGCTCTCAAAGTTTATACCTGCGAGGGTGTCCCAACAGCCCATGATAAGCTCTCGCGATCAACGAAGGATATTCCTTCTCCCGGGAAGACCGATCAGTCTGGAATCCGGCTACAAGACATTCGGCAGCAATAAAACAAGACCAGCAAAACCGCCCGGATGTGCCGACAAATCCCGATAGGAGCGCACGTACCTCGTTCTCGAGGCACACGGATGAGCAAGGCGTCGGGTTGGCATAAACCCGATTGCCGAGGCGCGGACATCGCTTCGGTTTGGACCAGCACTCGAAGGAGAACGGCCGGGGGCTAAAATAAAGATGACCCTCGGGCTCCGAAACCCAAGGAAAAAAGGGCATAGGTGAGGCAAATGGTAAAACCAATGTTGGGCCTTCTTTGGAAAAGTCTTATTCAAAGCGAACTGTCAAGGGGTCCCATAAATCACCCGACCGCGTTAGGGGCGCAAAATCCGGGAACATAATACCGATATGGCGGAAACTAGGGCGGCAAGAGTGGAACAAAACACCGGGCATAAGGCGAGCCTTCCACCCTTTACCAAGTATATAGATGCATTAATTAAATAATAGATATTGTGATATCCCAACAAGTAAACATGTTCCAACAAGGAACAACATCTCCATGTTCAACAAGGAACAAACTTCATCTTCACCTGCAACTAACAAGCGCTATAAGAGGGCTGAGCAAAGCGGTAACATAGCCAAACAACGGTTTGCTAGGAAGGGTGCAAAAGGTTAGAGGTTCATGGCAATTTGGGATGGCTTGAGAAGCAGGTAATAGGTAGCGCAGCATAGCGATAGAAAGCGAAGCAACTAGCATAGCAATGATAGTAGTGAGATCCAGGTAGCGGTCATCTTGCCTGAAATCCATAAGGAAGAAGAAGCGAGTCCATGAAGAAGGCGAGCGGATGAAGCGAACCAGCGTGAGCGAGCGAATCCTCACGATCATAGCAAAGCAGGAACTAACAAGAAGAAGCACACAACATAGTAAACACACACACATGAACAAGACATGATGCACAACAAGCATGATGCATGACAAATCTAGATGAGGCTACTCATGGCAAGAGATGATGCAAACAAGAGCAACACATCAAAGCAAGTTTAAATGAGGCCGGAACAACATATAACAATTCGGTAAGTCCTCATATGCAAATTTCGAAATTGGTCCAGATCTGAATAAACCTTATGTTCAAGTTGTTAAACAGCAAGTTAAGATGCACCATGATGATCTACACAAAATTCTAGTCAAGTTACATATAAAGTTCATTTAATTGAGACTCGACCTAGAAGATATGAGCAAAACAAGATAAACATGGCATTGATGCAAAATGCATACAAACATCAAGCAAACACCTCAAAACAAGGATGCAACATGATAATATGAAACTACATGCAAAATCAAGCAAGTTTCATATAGAGCACACTCAAAAGCGAACAGCGGTTCAACACATACACACAATACAAGTTATAGCAACAATCATCCAAAACAGCAAGTAGGCATATTGCAAGCATCAAAACAACATGCTACAGGACCTCAACATAATAACAAAAGGCATGGGCATGATGTACAGGTAAATCATTACAAAACATGAACACTGAGCTATCTCCGAAACACTAGAACATGCTCAAAATGACATGGCAAGATTGCAAATAATATGATTTGGACTTTGCAGAAATAACATCGAGGTTGCAATGTTTAGAGCTATCAAACAACATGCTACAGGAACTTATCATGGCAAAACAAGGCATGGCATGAATCTACTCAAAGCATAGAACAAAAGTCCTTTAGTGACCATAAGCCAAAAGGATCGAGAAGATATGATGGCACCCATGTAAACATGGCAAGTTATATTACAGATTCATACATGGCGAAACAACAATAAGTAGGCATGTTGGTGAGCTTGAACCACTCACCACAGAGCAATAAATGGCATGTAAAGGCACCCAACAGTAAGAAGACATGGCATAGAAGCTATAAATGGCAAGAACAACAACATAGCACGCAAGGATCAACCACAACAACCTTGGCAAAATTGAATAACATGTAAACAATCTGCCAGGAATATTTTATAGCAAAAGTAGAGCTCGATTGACTCAAGCTATGGCACTTCATAATTGCAAACAAGGGCATGGATGGATATATAAAGACATGTATAACAAAACATCCTTACTGAAGTATCTCAAAATAAGCATGGATCACTTGGTAGCATCAAGTTAACATGGCATAAAAATATCAGCAAAACAGGGCTGAAATCAGCAACATCAGGAAGCCTACTTTGCATGCTAGTGCTAGTCACCACATAGATCACAAAAATACATGGCATACACCCCTGGAAAGATGGCATGGCATATTATAAAACACATGTAGGACTCAAGATCATAGGATGCACACATCAATCATGGCAAAAATGACAAAAGTGCATGTTACATTAAGAAGCGAAACTAACATCACATAGCACTCTTCCAACAGCATTTCGGGCATCAAGATGAGCTCAAATGAAAATGATGCAATGAAATGAAATGATGTACTCTTGAGCGAACAATTTGACATATTACACGCATAAAGCAGACTACGGATGCAGGAGTTATGATCACGATGAAAATGCAACAAAATATGCAACAATTTGGGGACTCGGTGGATTTTAGAGGAAGTGAACCTAGTGGATGGATCTGGATCGGCCGCGGAGACCCGGCGGGCTGGCCTCGCCGGAGTTGATCGCCCGGCGTGCTCTGACGAGTGAGCGAGGCGGAGCAGGCCAGGCGCAGCGAGGCCAGCGCCCGGCAATGAGACAGCCTTGTGCCAGGCTTGAGTCACCGAGGCAGCCAGTGCTTGAGTGGAGCCAGCGCGCCCGGACCTTGGCCTGGAGCGGCCAGAGGGCTGTGAGCAGCAGACAGCGCCCTCCGTGAGGCAGGCGGAGGCGGCGAGGCGGGCAGGCAGGCGAGGCGGAGACCTTGTGGCGTCCGGCCGGCACCCAATGGCCATGTGTGGCCCTTGTGGAGCGCCAGGCTGCCCAGCGGCAGAGGCGGCCAGGTGGCAGCGGACTGGCTGGGCTCATGTGGGCCAGGCGGGCTGGAGGAGCCTTGTGGAGAGGAGAAGGCCTTGGGCAGGACACGTGTCGGGCTGCGAATGGCTGGGGAGTGTGGCGGACATGTCCGGCTCGGAGCGGACATGTCGTGTGTGTGGAGGAAAACTAGGGTTCGTCTGCGAAATGATCCGGAATTCGGGGAGGAACCTATTTATAGGTAGAGGGAGCTAGGAGAGTCAAATGAGGTGCGGTTTTAGCCCTTGATCGTGATCGAGCGACCGAGAGCATGGAGGGAGTTAGATGGGTTTAGTCCACTTTGGAAGGGTGTTGGGCTGCAAACAAAAGAGGCTTTCACGGTTACCGGTTAACCGTTGGGTATAAACGACCTCAAATGGCACGAAACTTGTGGCGGTCTACGGTGCTATACCAAGGCAGCTTGACAAGCCTCGTTCCATTCGAGACCGTTTAACACCCGCTTTACGAAAAAGAGGTAAAAGAGGCGGCGGGAGACATAGGAGTGCGGATTGCAAAAGCGGACAACGGGAAAATGCTCGGATGCATGAGGCGAACACGTATGCAAAATGAAATGCACATGATGACATGATATGAAATGCATATGATGACATGGCAAAGTGCAACACGCAAGCACATGACATAGCAGCGACAGCGAATAAGCTGGCGGACACAGGCGCATCGAATCCAGGCGTTCACTGGTGATCGGGATCTGCAAAGCCGACGGATGGGTTGAAGTCCTCGCGGCGAAGAGCATGAGCTCGGCGCCCTCAAAGCTACCCTAAGCATAAGCTGCTCCCGATTAGAGGAGGAGGCTTACGAACCCGCATCACTAGGAGACAATACGGTGACCGACCACCCGTGGTGCATGCGGAAGAAGCCTCTAGGCCCTTCACTAGAAGCTGTGCCCGGCATCGCTCAAAAGAACACGGCCACGAGAGAGCGCTCGGACCTGCGAGATATATTGGAGGACAAGGCAAGACAATCAAGATCGATCTATGGATCGCAAATACAGTGCGCAGCGACAACCGTCGCGCTGGACCTGATAAGTCGGCGGGCCGAACAAAGCAGACAAAGCTCTTTTGAGCTTCGTCGTGATATCGCCCGATCTGGCGCCGCACACCACTATGCTTCACGCAGACGAAGTAATGGATCATCAAATCCCGAAGGGTTTAAACCCGTCAATATTGAATCCTATGATGGCACAGCAGACCCAGCGGTTTGGATCGAAGACTATCTCCTTCACATCCACATGGCCCTTGGTGATGATCTTCACGCCATCAAATACCTCCCCTCAAGCTTAAGGACCAGCCCGGCATTGGCTCAACAGCTTGCCAGCAAAGTCAATTGGGAGCTGGGAGGACACGGAAGTCGCATTCTCGATAACTTCGGGGCACTTATGTGCGACCACCGACGGCGATGACCTAAGCCACATAATTCAGCAGCCAGACGAATCGGCCGAACAATTTGGACACGGTTCTTAACCAACAAAAACCAAATCATCATTGTCCGGATCACGGAGGCCCTCGCGGCCTTCAAGCATAACATCCATGACGAGTGGCTTACCGGAACCTAGGACGGGAAAAGCGAAATCCATGGCAGCCCTCCATCACTCATGACCGCTTCTAATCGGAAGAGGACAGCTGGCTATACGCAGCAACAACCTCGGCAAACATTACGGCAGTCCGGACTTCAAGGACCGAAATGGCAGGCGCGTCGTATCAAAAACAAAGCGCCCGCGTTACGGCGACAATATTGAGGATCGACGGTCAATGCGGATTAGAGGCTCTAAACCGGTCAGCGGAAAAATCCATTCAAAAGAACTACTCGGGTCCGTCAATTTGGACCGAATACTCGACCGCTTGTGCGGATACGGCACCCCGAAAAACCAGCTAACCACACCAACAAGGACTGTTGGGTATTCAAGCAGGCAGGCAAGTTAATTGCGAAAGCAATGACAAGGGGCTGCATAGCGATGGCGAGGGCGAGACCCAACCGCCAAACAATAGAGGACATAGGGTTTCCCCCATAGGTGCGGACGGTGAACATGATATCATAGCGCACATACCCCAAAGGGGCGAGCGTGCACTCGAGGATGTCTGCGATGGAGCGAGTTGCTCCAAGTTCAATCCATGGTCCTCTGCCCGATCACTTTTGACCGAAGGACCACCCCACATCCGCCACGGTGGATTCGCCGCACTGGTCTTAGACCCAATCGTCGATGGATTTCACCTAACGAGTCTGATGAATGGCGGTAGCAACCTGAACCTGCTTTACCGGGATCGGTCGCAAAATGGGCATAGACCCCTCAAGTTAAACCTACCAAAAGCGACCTTTAAAGGCGTCATACCGGTGTAGTAGCCAATGTACAGGCTCAATTACTGGAAGTGGTCTTGGATCCCGGATAACTTCGAGCGAGAGTTAATCTTGACATAGTCCCGTTCATGGCGGCTATCATGCCTTGCTCGGACGTGCAGCGTTACAAAGTTCAGCGGTGCCGCCTTCATACCTCAAGCTCAAGATGCGGGCCCTCGAGTCATCACGGTCAGCGGAAACCTGAGCGTTCTCTTCGCGGAGGAACACAGCGGCTCTCGCGGCGAAGCGCAATGCAGCCTCTTAAAGCAATTCTCGAGTCCGGCCGTTAAGCGGCGGACTAGCTCAAGCGCCGGGTAACACAACAAGACCACAGCACGTTGAACGCAGCGTAGCGATGTGGCTAACCCAGCCTGCGACGTCAAAAGCAGGTCCTTGGCGTACACCATTACGCTCGAAGATACCATGGGCATGGGGAGAGGGCACGACCACGATAAACCCATCTGCGGCTCAACCACACAGGGGCTCTCAAGTGTGTCGTTCCTTTTTCTTTTCTTTTTACCTTTTACTTTTTACCCACGAGGACTCCATTTGTCGAAGCCTGTCCAAGCGGCAGACACTGCCGAACTCACGATGCAACAGCGGGGAAGGATAAAGGCTACAACGAACATATAGGTGGTCTCCATTACGAGCATTTTTATACCAATCTGCAGCCTACCCTGGAGAGACATGTTTAACAGTTCCACACCTTGCTTATCGCACTATTTGTATCGTTCTGCATTCGTAGCAGCACTTATTGAATAACAACAATGCAGCACCTTTCTGCTTATAATTGCATTTCTTTTTCATACATATGTTCATTCACGACATGTTGCATCCGTACACTTTAGATGCGGCTAATATACACCGAGGGCTTATGTTTCCAGCGTTATGGTGTGATGAGTCGAACACTTTCACAAGTCGGCACCCGAACTTATAGCACTATATGCATCGGCTCTGAATCATGTCTTGGGTCAATAGTTGGGTTTTCCGGCTCCGTGTTTTGGTACCTTACGTTCTCTTATATCGACTAAGGTAGCACCGGAGAACACTGCAATTCCGCCCGATTCGGTGAGTTAGCGCCTCGATGGAAAGCTAAAACTGACCCGTCATGATGAGGCGAGACAGTCGCTCTTGAGATTTTCTTTGCGAGTCCTTAAAGACTTATGCCGCTTAGGCGAGGCGGATACTGTCCGGCCAAGGCGTGGATAAGCGCCCCAAATTGACCTTCGAAGACTAGGGGCTTGCGAAATTTAAAATTATAAATTCTATGGCTAAGTGAGAGTGTTCAAGCATTATAAGTCCGGTTGCCTTGTTAGCTGTGTTGGCGCCTCCTAGATGGACCCAAAAATGGGAACAAGCGCTCAAGTTTATCCGAACACCCAGCACTCGTGGCATGGGGCTGAAGCCGACGACTTGCCATCTCTCGATTTGATAAACAGCCGCCTGAAGGTAATATTTTAAATTAACAAAGCGTTTCTTAGCGCATATGAACTAAGTTTTCAGCGCCGCAGGATAACAAAATCTGAGTCTACTCAAATATTACATCTTTGGAGCACTCACCGCAATAGTCAGGGCGCCCTTGACACACTCTTATAATACATCTCGGGCGTGCGATGCTCCTTGCCCTCTGGTGGCGGGTCCGTCACAAGCCTCTGGGCATCCATCTTGCCCAGTGCACCTTCTTGCGGGCAAGGGCCCGACAGGCACCCTCAATACAAGCGGAATGCTTGATGACTTCAACCCACGGGCATGCATCCATCGGCCCGCGCAGGGGCAAGTAGCTCCAGGCATGGCCTCCTTGAGGCCTGGCCGAACTATGAGGCCCTTCATGGCCTATTCGACCGCCTTGTGGGCTCGACCAGCTGCTTGACTGGTCGCTAAAAACACCGGATGTCCGGCCTCGGCATCTTGAGACGAGAAGACCTCCTCCGTCGAGCTCCCTCCTCGGCCCGGTAGAATCGGCAGCATCGGACACGCTGCGAGGAAGATCTGTGAACACCCCTGGAGAGCTCCGAATTCGGGTAAGCAACAGGTAATTAACACTCACATGCTTACTGCATGAAAAATGCCTTACCGCTGTTGTTTTCTTCACCGCCTCAATCTCTGGAGGGCCTTGTAGGCTTGGCCTTAGCGGCTTTGGCACTCTCAAGAGCCGTTGCAAGCTCAGACTCTCGAGTCTTGAGTCACGCTCAAGTTCTCATGTTTTTCACGAGATCCTGGAGCTCTTGCTGTACCTCCGCCACCAGCGCGTCCTGCTTCTCTCGCTTCGGTGCGCTCGCACCGCATTACATTCGGCGCGGCCACCGCCTCCTTGAGGTCGCCACCTCATTAGTGGCCCCTACAATACCACGTTATCCTTGTCATTTTCTTGCAGCAAATCCTTTTACATAAGGTACAATTTTCATATTACTCACCTTCTTTTCCTCGAGCTGCTTCTTGGCTTGGCGAGCTCGTTCTCGGACATCGAGGTTTCCCTTCAAAGTATTGACCTGCTTGATCGGTCTGGCGGTCGGCGGCACAACCTGCAATCCCATATTGACATATTCTTTATATGACTCCTGCGTTTATCTTTTTAAAGATCCTCGGTCCGACTTTTCTTTCCGAACACGAACCGAGCATCGGGGCTCTGTCTATGCGGTACCATTTTACATATATTGAAATTCTTACCTCAAAGCACATTAGAAGGCTCTGCAGGCCAGTCAGCCCGCTCTTGGCGTCTGAACCTTCGAATCACCGCACTCATAACGATGCGGTGTTCCTCTTGATGGGCGCCGTTGGCGCCTCGAGAAAATATCCGGCACCTCGGTTGAGCGGAGGCAGCCCGGCGTCCGCAGTCTTGCCCTTCTTACGAAGGGTGCGCCCGCCGGACTCGAACCCTTGTGGCCTCGGGGCGAGTCCGGTGCACAGTCCGGGAGGTGTCTGTGACACCTCCGGGGCCTCCTCCTCCGGTGGGTCCTTTTACAGGATCCCACCTCGGCGTCGTCCAGCGACACGCAGGGGATGGAGGCGTCGGAAGGAATCCATATCCGGCGCACCCAAGGACCCTTTCGGCGATCTGGGAAGATCATCCTTGGGCGGACTACAGGGTTGTATGCGGCATTAGAAAGACATTATGTGGCGAAAATGAAAAACCCTGAAGTTATTGAGGTCCGGATACTTACGATCTACTTTGGGGCTTGGCCTTGGAGGCCGATCCTGCGTCGCCGTCTTTGGCGTGGGCGGTGTAGTCCGGGAAGCGTTTTCCCTTTTGGACCCTTGGCCTCCCTTGTTGGGAGGCCTTCCTTCTTCCTCCCTTGCTGGGGGAGGCTTTCCTTCTCCTCCTGCGCCTTGGTGGGAGGAGTCGGCCTCAGATTCATCATCCGATAGCACCTGAAAAAGGAACTCTTCCGAGTCCCGTGGCCGTTGAGGAGTTCGGACTAGGGGTGTCGGGATAGCCGAACTATCATCATCGGCTGGACTCCAAGATTATGAAGATAGAAGATTGAAGACTTCATCCCGTGTCCGGATGGGACTTTCCTTGGCGTGGAAGGCAAGCTTGGTGATACGGATATGTAGATCTCCTACCTTTGTAACCGACTCTGTGTAACCCTAACCCTGTCCGGTGTCTATATAAACCGGATGGTTTTAGTCCGTAGGACGAACAATCATACCATAGGCTAGCTTCTAGGGTTTAGCCTCTTTGATCTCGTGGTAGATCCACTCTTGTAACACACATCATCAATATTAATCTAGCAGGGGCGTGAGGGTTTTACCTCCATCAAGAGGCCCAAACCTTGGTAAAACATCATGTCCCTTGTCTCCTGTTACCATCCTCCTAGGCCTTGCAGTTGGGACCCCCTACCGAGATCCGCGGTTTGACACCGACATTGGTGCTTTCATTGAGAGTTCCTGCAATGTAAATGCCGATAGGCCGATGGCTCCTTGATCATCAACAACAGCGCGGTCGGTGAGACTTCTCTCCCAGGCAAATCTTCGTGTCGGCGGCTTTGCTGCGGGCCAATTAAGCAGCCATCTAGAGCGAATCGAAAGCTTCGCCCTGACCGTCGAGTTAGATTGGAAGTTTAAACTATCGGCCGATATCGCGGAGACTTGGTCTTGACGGATTGAGCCACAACCAAAGCGCGCCTTGTCTCGATGGGCATGATCTGGCTCTGTGAGCGAGCGGTGCCACGGAGGCGCACGAATCCGCTCAACCCTTAATCGGCGGACTCCCGATCGGGGGCGAGTGGTTGGACACCGCCTCGGGGCTTTAATCTCTGACGATCGGCGGAACTCCATCCCTTTCCTTTGCGAAGACCTCGACTCCATGGTACGGACTCTTCTCCGGACTCCGAACCATCCGCCCTTGCCGTCGAATCCGATTGGGCGCCCGTTATGGAGTTCACGGCGCGGACATCTTTCGGCCTTTCGCCTTTTGGCGACATCCTGAATTCACTAAAGTCTCTCTCTTTATCCGAGCCTGGCGGACTACGGTCGGGAAGGTTGAGATCTGGACGATGAAGAAACTCAGCGCCCACCACCACCGCCGTAGCCCATGTCGATAGCCTACGGCGTGCTCGATTTCGACTCCGAAGACATCGGCGGTATGGGCGGCGATGTAGGAGACAACAACGAACCAGCACCTATAGGATGCTGGACAACCTCACCCATGATGTATACATGGTGGATACACCTAAAGCAAATGAAGGCGAGAACAGCGGGATGCTACGAAGGATCAATCCCTCGGCAGTCAAAGCGGCAGCGTAAGCGCCGAACAAAGTCCGCCTCAACAAAGACCCAGCCATAGAGAGAGGCGAACGGTGGACAACGAACAAGCTATCGAGCGATCGTCCGAACAAGACAACTTGGATAAACAATCTGTCCCGGCAAAGACAACAGACGAGACGATCTCACGGACAAACCACGGAGCAAAATGACCTCGAGAAAAGGCTCGTCGCCACTCTGGCGTAGCCTGAAAAAGCGAAGCGAAGCTCAAAATAGCGGAAGATGCACTCAGGATTTGATGGAGCAAAGTATTCAGCACCGCGAACAAGTACAACGACAATTGCGAACAAAGAGCTGCCGAAAAAGCTACTGCCCGAATTGAGGAGGCCTTAGAGCCCCACAATTAAAAAGCAAGAAGGCCACCGGTCGGATGGGCGACCTCATGGCAAAAAGAGCGGCGAATGGCGCCCACACAAGCCAATATGCGATCCGCATAAGGATTCACATCAAGAGGATGGCCAGTTAGGTCCATCTATGGGCCAGAAAGCGAGCTCGTCAAAGCAATACAATCGCCAAAATTCGAAGGTCATGGCACACCCAAATATAGAGCGCGCGCACCCCTATGTTTCACCGATGAGGTCTTGGATCATGAATTTCAGCGAGGAGTTCAAACCCGTAAACATAGAGGCATCTGACGGAACAACAGACCACAGAGTGCGGATGGGGACTACATCCTCCACATACACATGGCTAGAGAGGCGATCTCCGCCATAAAATACTTACCTTAAACTCAAAGGCCCAGCTCGGCATTGGCTTAAAGCCTCCCGAAAATACCATTGGAAGCTGGGGAGAGCTCGAGGATGCATTTGGGCAAATTTTGAGGGGACTTATGTTAGCCCTCTGGATCTGGGACGATCTAAGTCACATAACTCAACAGCCGGGAGAGTCAGCCGGAAATTCTAGAACAGTTCCTTACTAAAAGAACCAAATAGTCGATGCCTTAGCAGCCTTCAAACCTAGCGTCGAGGGCGAATGGCTCACGGACACCTCGGCCAAGAAAAGCCAAGAACAATGGCCGCATTAACAAGCCTCATGACCCGCTTTTGCGGGGGAAGACAACTGGCTGGCTAGATGCGACACCAGCGACCAGTACATCGAAATCAGGGATGGAAATGGGAAATCTGACCTTGAAAAGATCGGCGCGGAATAAGGAAAATGGCCCAAATAATGCGGCGGTCAGCGCGGATTCAAAACTCTCGGCCTAACAACAAAACACAGCCCCTAAAGGATAACGGTGAGCTATCCAACCTAAACAAGATTTCGGATGGCATGTCAAATACATGGTACCTCAGGAAGCTGCAGACCATACCCACAAAGATTCTGGGTCTTCAAGCAGTCCGGCCGACTTAACGCCCGAACACAAGGGGCTCGACACACCAAATCGAGTGTGAAACCCAAAAGCAGCACTCGGAAAAGCGAAAACTTTCCACGGGAGGTTAAAGCAGTAAACTCACTTCCGTGATCAAAGGAAAAAACAAAGCGGCGCCCCTCAAAGCGCGCCGCGCTTCATTTATCAAAACCAATCACCTTCGACCATCGGGACTATTCCGATAATATCCGGAGCAGGATGGACTGCCTTGATATTGAATCCTATAATCGGCCAGTTCAATTTACACATGTCCTCATGGGAATGGCGATGACATAAACCTGATATATCGAGGACACAATCCATGGATGGAGATAAACCGAACCAAAATTTTCCATAGCAACACCTCCTTTAAAGAATCTTGCCAGAGCCCATCGCCCTTTGCGGGCTCCATCTTGCTAGAAGTTGTGTTTGGTTCATCCGACAACTTCCGCTTGAAAGAGTTACTCTTCCATGTCGCCCGTTTAAAAGTAGCCATCAAGCACTATTGGGGAATGAAACTTCGCCCGCTTTAACGCAATACCGCATTATGCATCTCTAACACTTAAAATGCCGGTCCGCGGCATCATCTCGTTGAAAGGAAGTATTAAGTGTTACTCGGGCGGAAGAAGGAGGCTGCATCGACAGCTCCACAGCTATCCGGCTCCACTAGGCAAAGAACCTGCAATAGGTCATTCAAACCCGGATCGGCTAGGCGAGTCCGGCGCCCACTAGCGGCATACCCCCATACAAGGGGCTGCATGTATAACAAGAGACAATAAAGCTCAAATTTTATTCACTTCTTGAACCGTACTTTGTTTATTTAAATATTAAGTACATCTTTACGCACGATCCTTTTCTTTTAAACTAAGTTCCTCTCTTTTACGGATGAACAACGTGCTACACCCGTCGAGGATCGGCTGCGGAACACGAGCGCGAGGCGTGCGAGTAGGGATCCATTGCAAGATTCTTTTGATTAAGACCTGCGTAAACCTTCTTTCTTGTCTCTTGTTGATACATCCCCGGTTCCTTAATATAACGAGGAGGAGGCTGGTGCTTTGGCATTAGCGCACCAGAAATTTTCTTGGCGATACCCTAGACACCGGGGCTTAGGGCATTATTCATCCATTTTCATAAAGACCGAATACCTTAGGGAGTATTCGGCATCTCGAGATTAGGCCTTATATGCATCAGCTCGAATCATGTCTTTGGTCAAATGTTGGGTTGCCGGTTCCTGTGTTTTGCTGCCTTACGTTCTGTTTTCACGGCTAACACGGCACCGGGAGAACTCTGCGATTGTGCCCGGTTCGGCGAGCGAGCACCTCGATGAAAGCGGCCGGCTGTCATGATATAGCGAGTGGTCAACCTTTGGATGACTCACGGGAATGTTTAGAATTCCTCGCATTAACGAAGGACCAGTTTTCGGTCGAGCACATCGCACCCGAATTTGGGAGAGTGCGGTGCCCCGAGGCTATATAGTAGCCCCACCCTCGAACTCCTATGGCTAAGTGAAAGTGATAAAGCATCATAGTCCGGTTGCACTGGTTTGCTCGCTATCACCTCCTTAACAGGACCAAGGCGTTGGATTAAGAGTGAAAAAGTGCTTCTTTTGCAAACACCCTGCACTATATGCGTGGGGGCTGAAGCCAGGGCGGCCATCTTTCGGGCTATATACACATATACATAAGCGGCCGCACATGGGTAGTTTACTACTTGAGCACAAGTATAAAAAGCACTCATATTACATTGAAACATTGTTTTCACAAATCGTACATGTCATTCTAACATAATATCCTTGAGCACTGCGTCTCTATTAAGCAAGCGCGGCAGGACTTCTTCAAAGTAGTGCTCGGCGGTACTCGACTACATGCGAGTCTTGGGATGCAACATCGGTGGCCTTCATCTCTGCCCGGTATGTCTTGACGGGCAAGAGCCATCAGCGCTCCCTCAATACCGCCGATCGCTTCATTGCGTCGTCTGGCGGCACCGCGCCAAGCTGCTGCACTACACCAAAATAGCTCTTGGTTTGGGTCCGTCCAGCCACAAGTGAGTCAAGACATGCTTCATGGCCAATCCGGACAATCGATTCAGCTCGGCCCTCGGACAACCCGATCGGTCGGCGGCGGAAGGGCCTCCGGACTATGGAATTGCGACCAATATAGCTCTTCCTTTTGTGCCTTATACGGCCCCGGAAGTGCTCAACGCGTCCTGACGCTCCCGCCAAGTCCATATAAGCATCCTGTGAACTCCATAATTTATCCAGCGGAGCATACTTTGGATCTGTATATTTCCTCCACAATGACGGTATTCCAGCCGCATTGCCTGGCTGACTCAGCCCCTCCTTGGCAGCTCTCAAAGCCGATTGGGCATTCTTGGTTTTGGCGGGGGGCCTTCTTTAAACCCTCTGTTCCGCTTGATGCTCTTTTCAAGAACCTCGCGCGATCGGTAGCATTCCTTAACCTTTTGGCCATCTTGGCCATCTCCTCTTCTTGGCGATGAGCAGCCCGTTCAGCTTCTAGCTCTTGACGCCGTTAAAGCAGCCGCATTACTACTCTGGCTTGCTCTTTCGCTCGGGCAAGTTCTGCCCGCAGCTCCTCAGCAGCAGCGGCACCATCGCATTAAAGCATACAAACAGTAAGACATGGGCGTCAAGCTCCCTTAACAGGTGTCCGCATAGAAGTCGCATACCTTGTGACTCGTCAAACCGTTTATTGACCATAGCGATGTCGCATCTGCCTCGTCAAGTTGCGCTTGATTCGGCATATTCATCAACCAGGTGGCCTCGGACGCTCCGCCACCTGTTTAGAAGCGGCGATGTGTTAAAGCGAAATTTGATCCTCGACACGTTGTCAATTTTGACAACATACGAATCTCGAGGCTACTATCTATCTGAGGTGCATTTATATGCATAACTGTCGGAAGGTACATCATTTTGCGTACCTCAAACCCGTCGATAAACCGGCGGCTTCATAATCCGCTCTCCGTGGATGCAGTTCTTTCAATCACCGTACCCATTAGAAACACGGTGATCTTACGAATAACCGCTTCGCCCGAGCAGATCCTTGAGATCCTCGACCGCACACCACTTGGCGCGGACCTTCCGCCCCGCCGAACTTGGGGAACCCTCGCGATGACACCTACGGGTCGTCCGCTTCACATGGTGCGATAGGTGGAAGCGTTCGCTCTCCATCATCTCGGAAGAAGATTCCCGAAGGCGAGCTCTGCGAGAAGGGCTGAGGTCCGAACTACAAGGTACAATTCGGTTATCTTCATAAATAAATCTGGGATGCTCCTTATTTACAAGACCCCTTCTTTCTACTTACGGCTCATTTGGAGGCTGATCCCCTTGGGGAAATAATGCGGCTAGGTTACTTCCCGGCGCGGACTCTCTGCCGAAGATTCCCTTCCTTTCTTTGAGGCCTTGACCTCCGGATCTTCAGGCGATCCTCTTCTCTCCTCGGAAGGTGGGACTCTTAATCCCTCCTTCCTTGATAGCCTCCTTGCGAGGCAGTTGCTCCCCGCTCCTCCTTCGCCTTCTTCAAAGGCGCGACCTTCAACATATTGGTCAACATGGGATCCGGCGTGGTCTCAGGAGGAGGCGGACACCTTATCAACTTTGCCTTGGCTATCCACTCCTGTTCAAAAAGCGGCTCCTTTAAAGGGCATATATGTATAATAAATGAATGAACAGCTTGTCCGATTACTGGGACTACTTACTTGAGCATCAGGCGGTGCAGCTTAGTCCTGCGTCCTCGGTCAAGTCGGACACTTCTCTCGTGATCCGAAGAACAGTTTATACATCTCCACAGGCGTCGTGCCCATAAAATTTTGGAGGCTCGTGGTCCCTCGGTTAATTCCCACAGGCGGAGGCGGCGTTGCGAGGGCTGAAGGCGGATCACAATAACCTCGCCACTTGCCTGCCCAGATTGATCCCTCTTTCTGGAGATCTCGAATCTGGCCTGCAGCGGGGAACTTCCTTGGGCGACCCCAGTCAGGCCTTGTTGACCCATGGCGCGCCCAGTTGTGGTGGACTGGCGGAAGGCAGGGGCGCCACCCATTTGGTGCCCACAGGAGGCGGTGATATAGAACCACTCCCGTTGCCATAAACTAAGCTCCTCTTGAAAAGAGCCCTCGAACCACGGAGCACCAGCGCATTTGCTTATGACCGCCCCTCTGCACTTTGTTTGCTGCCCCTTGATCGCCTTTGGCTCCACCTTGAAGGTCTTGAGCCACAATCCAAAGTGAGGGGTGTCTGGAGGAAGGCCTCATACAACAATGAATGGCGAGATATGGAGGATGGACTCAGTTCAAGTCATAAATCAAGCCCATAATAAAACATGACCCCCGCACAAAGGGTCCGTCGGGAAGCCTAAACCCAGCCGGAAGTGAGACCTGAACACCACGTTCTCGCCGGGCTCGGGAGTGGGAATGACCTGCCGGAAGCGAGGCAGCCTATCACGAGATCTCGCGGTTAGATACACAGCGTCTCGCAGCTTTGCTACGTCTTCTTATGTAGCGGAGGAAGACACCCGCCAGCCATGCTGGTGGGGCGGACATCATCGAAAGTCGAAGCGCTGAATCTGAAGCTTTGGGGTGTTGGAATTCAAAGTGCTGAGGCGAACTTCGATAGAGGGTGTAAAAGGAGGCCTTGGTCTCGTTATAAAGAGGTTGAATACCAAGAGCCCCCCACCCCGTGGTCGATTAGGACTCGCCTTTGATAGAGAAGGCAGGCGAATAGCAGGCGTGAGTTGGGTTACCACGTCCGTATTGATGGGAATCCCGGAATAAGGGAACACGATCTACTGCCTCGACGGGGCGTGCCAAGAAGCTGCCGCTTAAAGCGCTGAGGTGGAGCAGTAAAAACAATTTGAATAAAGGCTTGGTAGTGGCACGACGTCACGCCACAAAATCGTCGTGATTGATCTTGTGTAATATTATTCTCGCTACGGTGGTATGTGGAATTTATTTTTGCGAGCGGACACTATCACAGTGTTCACAATCTTCTATAAATTATTCGGAAGAAGAACCGCCTTGCAATACCGAAGACAATACCAGCGGGACTCATCGTCATTGAAGCCTGGTTCGGGGACTCTTGAGGAGTTACGGACTAGGGGTGTCGGATAGCGAACTATCATCATCGGCGGACTCCAAGACTATGAAGATAGAAGATTGAAGACTTCGTCCGTGTCCGGATGGGACTTTCCTTGGCGTGGAAGGCAAGCTTGGCGATCGGATATGTAGATCTCCTACCTTTGTAACCGACTCTGTGTAACCCTAACCCTATCCGGTGTCTATATATAAACGGAGGGTTTTAATCCGTGGGGCGAACAATCATACCATAGGCTAGCTTCTAGGGTTTAGCCTCTTTGATCTCGTGGTAGATCCACTCTTGTAACACACATCATCAATATTAATCTAGGAGGGCGTGGGTTTACCTCCATCAGAGGGCGAACACTGGGTAAAACATCGTGTCCCTTGTCTCTGTTACCATCCGCCTAGGCGCTGATTGGAACCCCCTACCGAGATCCGCGGTTTGACACCGACAGCCGTCTTCTTGGCCTTCTTCTCCGGCACCGCATTAAGTGCTGGAACCAACTAACCCGTTAGGCAGGCGTCCGGCTGAGTCCCTCGGCAATGGGGCGGACAGATAATCCGTTCGACGCCATGACCATTCTGTCAAGGTAAAGGGAGTTTAGATCCGCATAGAGGCAAACTATGGAAAACAAGTGGTGAAATCACTTACCTCGTCGGCTGGGCGCTGCGAGTGGAATCCGCGATCTTGATGGCGGATCACGGGAGCACCAGCGCCCTTGAACAGCACCTTCTAGACATCTTACGTGCGTAGTGTGAAGAGCCGCTTCGAGTGCGGTGCTGCGCGGATCAAACTCCCATATTGAAGCCCGTCGGCGTTGCAGGAGAATCCGGCGGATGAGCATGACCTGGACTACGTTGTGAGCAGGCTTCTTGTCCACCAGCCTCACAGATACGGGCTTGGAGTCGGTCAGCTCCTCGAATTCCCCAAATCCGGCCTCTCTTTCCGGAGGTGAGCCGTGTGGGGATCACGAGATCTGAATTCGGGGCGCTGCCCAATCAGGGTCCTGACTTCGGTGATGTAGAACCACGATTGCCACCCTTGATGGTTTCCACGAAAGTGCCCTCCAGCCACGTAATGTGGGACATGCTGCCCACAATGGCGCCTCCGCCTCCGCTTGGCTGCCCTTCACAACCTTGACGACCTTTGAAGGTCTTGAGCCTGGCGAAGTGGGGCTGGATCACGAGAGAAGGCCTGCGCACCTGACGATAAGCGCCGAGATGTTGAGGATGAAATTGGGGCAGTCATGGAAATCTAGGCCGTAGTAGAACATGAGCCCTCGGACAAAGGGATGAAGCGGGAAGCCCAGTCCAGCGGAGAAATGGGAAGAAATACTACCCTCTCATGGGGCACAGGGTTGGGGCGAGCTCTCCCTCGTCGGGGAGCCCGATCTTGTGATGTTCTTGAACAAGTATCGGCGTCCACGCAGCTTACAGATCTGCCCTTACGTGGCGGAGGAGGCCATCCACTTGCCTCCTGCTCGGACATAGTTGGAGAAGGTTGATGTGAGAAGTGCGGACTTGGGCTTTGGAGCTCGAGTTAGCGGAGATGGATAAGCTAAGGAGGAAGAAGGCGCAGGTAAAGCGGTTGGATCTTTATCCCTTATAGGCGGACAAAAACATGTGTCCCCACCGGCCTGGTAAAACTAAGCTTATCTACCAAGCGCCACAATCAATGGCGCGGTTGGGTTACCTCGTCCGTATTGATGGGAATCCGGAATAAGGGAACACGATCTACTGCCCGACAAGGCGTGCCAAGAAACCGCTTAGCTAAGCAGCTGAGGTGGAACAATAAAACAATTTGAGTAAAGGCTTGGTAGTGGTGCGGCGTCACGCCACAAAATCGTCGTGATTGATCTTGTGTAATATTATTCTCTCTATGGTGGTATGTGGAATTTATTTTTTGCGAGCGGACACTATCCTAGTGTTCACAATCTTCTATAATTATTCGGAGGAGGAACCCGCCTTGCAATGCGAAGACAACATGCTTGCGCCGGACTACGTCGTCATTGAAGCCTGGTTCGAGAGCTCTTGAGGAGTTCCGCACTAGGGGTGTCGGATAGCGAACTATCATCATCGGCGGACTCCAAGACTACGAAGATACAAGATTGAAGACTTCGTCCCGTGTCGGGATGGGACTTTCCTTGGCGTGGAAGGCAAGCTTGGCGACGGATATGTAGATCTCCTACCACGGTAACCGACTACGTGTAACCCTAGCCCTATCCGGTGTCTATATAAATCGGAGGGTTTTAGTCCGTGGGACGAACAACAATCATACCATAGGCTGGCTTCTAGGGTTTAGCACATGCGATCTCGTGGTAGATCTACTCTTGTAACACACATCATCAATATTAATCTAGCGGGGCGTGGGTTTTACCTCCATCAAGAGGGCCGAACCTGGGTAAAACATCGTGTCCCTTGTCTCCTGTTACCATCCGCCTAGGCGCGCAGATTGGGACCCCCTACCGAGATCCGCGGTTTGACACCAGCAGGGGCCGACAAGGCATTCAAGATCTCAAGTGGTACCTTACCAGCCCACAGTCATAGTAGCTCTGCGTCCTCGGGAGCCTCACGGTGCTCTACCTTGGCCACCCCTACTTTGCTAGCGCAGCCTGGTGGCCATCGGGGAGGCCTTGAGACAAAACGCAACAACCGTCAAGCTGAAGCAAAGCAAAGCCAAGAGGGCCTCGCGAGGACCACGACCGTGGCGAGAGGAACATCCATGACAGGAGAACACGCTGGGAGGCGGAGAGGCTGCTATGGCGACCAAGCCAGGGGCTCCGCCATCTCGGGAGGCGCTCGGCCTCCGGAGGGGCATAGCTCGCCGGCACCCTCAACCTCGTCGAGCACCCGTGTGCCGTCGGCCGCGGTGCTGCGATCATGAAGCAGTACCCCATGCCTCAAAAACTCCTCCTCGCTGTTAGTGGCCTCACACAAGATGCAGCTTTACTTCCAAGGCCATCCTATCAAAGTAGTCTTTCCCAGCTTAGATCACAGCGAGGAGATCGGGCGTGAATCGGTGGGGAGAGATCTCGCGTGCACCCAGTTGAACCTCAAGGGTCTGCGGAACCCAAAATCCGGCGAATCTTGGTTCAGTTGCTAAAAGTAGTAACTCAAAGCAGGAGTGCAGAATGAGCAGAAACTAGTTAAGGGCAGGGTGAAGATGTGTGTTGGAAATAGTTCCAAGACTGATATGATCATCATCGCACCTCCCTATACTTTCGGGATTAGTGTTGAACCTAACTAAGTGTTATTTGGTGTTTGCGTTGAGCATGAATATGATTTGATCATGTTTATTGCAATCGGTTATTCATTTAAGTTAGAGAATAATTGTTGTTCTGTTTACATGAATAAAACCTTCTATGGTCATACACCCAATGAAAATGGTTTGTTGGATCTCGATCGTAGTGATACACATATTCATAATATTGAAGCCAAAAGATGCAAAGTTAATAATGATAGTGCAACTTATTTGTGGCACTGCCGTTTAGGTCATATTGGTGTAAAGCGCATGAAGAAACTCCATGCTGATGAGATTTTGGAATCACTTTATTATGAATCACTTGATGCTTGCGAACCATGCCTTATGGGCAAGATGACTAAAACTCCGTTCTCCGGAAAAATAGAGCGAGCAACTGAATTATTGGAAATAATACATATTTATGTATGCAATCCGATGAGTGTTGAAGATCGCGGCGGATATCGTTATTTTCTCACTTTCACAGATGATTTGAGCAGATATGGGTATATCTACTTAATGAAACATAAGTCTGAAACATTTGAAAAGTTGAAAGAATTTCAGGTTGAAAATCATCGTAACTAGAAAATAAAGTTTTCTGATCTGATCGTGGAGGAGAATATTTGAGTTCTGAGTTTGGTCTTCATTTGAAACAATGTGGAATAGTTTGAAACTCCGCACACTGGAACACCGGTGCGTAATGGTGTGTCAAACATTATGCATACTTTATTAGATATGGTGCGATCTATGATGTCTCTTACCGATCTACCACTATCATTTTGGGGTTATGCATTAGAGACAGCTGCATTCACATTAAATAGGGCACCATCTAAATCCGTTGAGACGACACCATATGAGTTGTGGTTTGGCAAGAAACCAAAGTTGTCGTTTCCTAAAGTTCGGGGTTGCGATGCTTATGTGAAAAAGTTTCATCCTGATAAGCTCAAACCCAAATCGGAAAAATGTGTCTTCATAGGATACCCAAAGGAGACTGTTGGGTACACCTTCTATCACAGATCCGAAAGGCAACATATTCGTTGCTAAGAATTGATCCTTTCTAGAAGGAGTTTCTCTCGAAAGAAGTGAGTGGGAGGAAAGTAGAACTTGATGAGGTAACTGTACCTGCTCCCTTATGGGAAAGTAGTTCATCACAGAAATCTGTTTCTGTGACTCCTACACCAATTAGTGAGGAAGCTAATGATGATGATCATGTAACTTCAGATCAAGTTACTACCAAACCTCGTGGAGTCAACCAGGTGAGATCCGCACTAGAGTGATGCGGTAATCCTGTTACGGAGGTCATGTTACTTGACCATGGCGAACCTCGAACTATGAGGAAGCGATGATGAGCCCAGATTCCACGAAATGGCTTAAGGCCATGAAATCGAGATGGGATCCATGTATGAGAACAAAGTGTGGACTTTGGTTGACTTGCCCGATGATCGGCAAGCCATAAAAATAAATGGATCTTCAAGAAGAAGGCAATGACGATAGTAGTGTTACTATCTACAAAGCTAGAATTATGCATAAAAGGTTTTCGACAAGTTCAAGGTGTTGACTACGATGAGAGTTTCTCACTCGTATCTATGCTTAAGTCTATCCGAATCATTTTAGCAATTGCCGCATTTTATGAAATCGGCAAATGGATAAAAACTGCATTCCTTAATGGATTTATTAAGAAGAGTTGTATATGATGCAACAAGAAGGTTTTGTCAATCCTAAAGGTGCTAACAAAATATGCAAGCTCAGCGATCCATCTATGGACTGGTGCAAGCATCTCGGAGTTGGAATATCGCTTTGATAAATTGATCAAAGCATATAGTTTATCTGAACTTGCGGTGAAGCTTTGTATTTACAAGAAAGTGAGTGGGAGCACTACAACATTTCCGATAAGTATATGTGAATGACATATTGTTGATCGAAAATAATGTAGAATTATTACGCAAAGCATAAAGAAGTGTTTGAAAGGAGTTTTTCAAAGAAAGACCTCGGTAAAGCTGCTTACATATTGAGCATTAAGATCTATAGAGATAGATCAAGGCGGCTTGATAAGTTTTTCAATGAGTACATACCTTGACAAGATTTTGAAGTAGTTCAAAATGGAGCAGTCAAAGAAAGAGTTCTTGCACGTGTTACAAGGTGTGAAATTGAGTAAGACTCAAAGCGACCATGGCGAGAAGATAGAAAGAGAATGAAAGTCATTCCTATGCCTCAGCCATAGGTTCTATAAAGTATGCCATCTTTGTACCGAACTATTGTATACCCTACACTGAGTTTGGCAAGGGGTACAATAGTGATCTAGAAGTGAATCATTGAACAACGGTCAAAATTATCCTTAGTGGAATAAGGATACGTTTCTCGATTATGGAGGTGACAAAAGGTTCGTCGTAAAGAGTTACGTCGATGCAAGCTTTAACACCGATCTGGATGACTCTAAGTCTCGATCTAGATACATATTGAAAGTGGGAGCAATTAGCTAGAGTAGCTCCGTGCAGAGTATTATTGACATAGAAATTTGCAAAATACATACGGATATGAATATGGCAGACCCGTTGACTAAACTTCTCTCACAAGCAAAACATGATCACACCTTAGTACTCTTTGGGCGTTAATCACATAGCAATGTGAACTAGATTATTGACTCTAGTAAACCCTTTGGGTGTTGGTCACATGTGATGTGAACTATGGGTGTTAATCACATGGTGATGTGAACTATTGACGTTAAATCACATGGTGATGTGAACTAGATTATTGACTCTAGTGCAAGTGGGAGGCTGAAGGAAATATGCCCCGAGGCAATAATAAATTTATTATTTATTTCCTTATTTCATGATAAATGTTTATTATTCATGCTAGAATTGTATTAACGAAACAAAATAAATGCGTGAATACATAGACAAACATAGTGTCACTAGTATGCCTCTAATTGACTAGCTCGTTGATCAAAGATGGTTAAGTTTCTAACCATAGACATGAGTTGTCATTTGATTAACGGGATCACATCATTAGGAGAATGATGTGATTGACTTGACCCATTCCGTTAGCTTAGCACTTGATCGTTTAGTATGTTTCTATTGCTTTCTTCATAACTTATACATGTTCCTATGACTATGAGATTATGCAACTCCGGTTTACGGAGGAACACTTTGTGCTACCAAGCGTCTAGCGTGCTGGGTGATTATAAAGGTGCTCTGAGATGTCTCTGAAGGTACTTGTTGAGTTGGCGTATTTGAGATTAGGATTTGTCACTCCGATTGTCGGAGAGGTATCTCTGGGCCCTTTCGGTAATACACATCACGCATTGTAACTAATGATTTAGTTGCGGGATGATGTATTCTGAGCGAGTATAAAGACTTGCGATGTGAGATTGAACTAGGTATTGAGATCTTGCGATCAAATCTCGGGCAAGTAACATACCGATGACAAAGGAACAACGTATGTTGTTATGCGGTTTGACCGATAGAGATCTTGAAGAATATGTAGGAGCCAATATGAGCATCCAGGTTCCGCTATTGGTTATTTACGAAGACATGTCTCGATCATGTCTACATAGTTCTCGAACCCGTAGGGTCCGCATGTAAAGTTCGGTGACGATCGGTATTATGAGTTTTGTGTTTTGATGTACGAAGGTAGTTT
The DNA here is from genome assembly GCA_021605205.1 of Aegilops longissima. Taxonomy (NCBI): domain Eukaryota; kingdom Viridiplantae; phylum Streptophyta; class Magnoliopsida; order Poales; family Poaceae; genus Aegilops; species Aegilops longissima. The sequence continues at coordinate 51,156 of JAHIAM010003341.1, forward strand.
GGAGTCCCGTATGAGATCGGGGACATGACGAGAGTCTCAAAATGGTCGAGGCGTAAAGATCGATATATTGGGCGACTATATTCGGACATCGGAAAGGTTCAGTGATTGGGAATTATTTTTGAATCTTAGGGGAGTTACGAGAATTCACGGGGAGTATATGGGCCTTATTGGGCTTTAGGGAAAGAGAGAGGAGGTTGCGTGCCCCCAAGGCTTAGTCCAAATTGGACTAGGGGTGAAGCGGCCCCCTCCTTCCTTCTCTTCTCTTTTCCCTTTCCTTATCTCCTACTCCTACTACTTGGAAGGGCTCCTAGTTCTACTAGGAAAGGGGAATCCTACTCCCGATGGTAGTAGGACTCCCTAGGCGCGCCATAGAGGGCGGCCCCTCCCTCCTCCACTCCTTTATATCGTGGCAGGGGCACCCATGAACAAACAAGTTGATCATTGATCTCTCTTAGCCGTGTGTGGTGCCCCCTCCACCATAATCCACCTCGGTCATATCATAGCGTGCTTGGCGAAGCCTGCGTGCCGTAGCATCATCATCACCGTCATCACGCCCTCGTGCTGACGGAACTCTCCCTCAAAGCTCTGCTGGATCAGAGTTCGTGGGACGTCATCGAGCTGAACGTGTGCTGAACTAGGAGGTGTCGTGCGTTTGGTACTTGGATCGGTCGGATCGTGTAGACGTACGACTACATCAACCGCGTTGTCATAACGCTTCCACTTTCGGTCTATGAGGGTACGTGGACACACAATCCCCTCTCGTTTCTATGCATCACCATGATCTTGCGTGTGCGTAGGAATTTTTTTGAAATTACTACGTTACCCAACAGTTTTGGCATACGTAGTGGATGGTGTGCTATTAGTTCTATGTTACTAAATTTGTGCATGTACACACCCGTTAGTATCAATTTGATGTCATCCAAACACTGTCGCTATGCTGTTGCAGTTATATTTACCTTTCTCATAAAATGTTCAATTTGTTATTTATTGTACATGAGTAAGAACTTGTAGAGTTGTTGTAGTTAATTATAGCTTATGATGTTCCAGAATTTGGTTGTTGTCTCAGTAGCAATTAATTCATTTGCACATTGATCTTTTGAGAAGATATGTCATAATTAACATGTTTCTTCAGTTTTCAAAATAAGCATTGGTGATTTTCTATGTTGCTATAAACCCATTTCCCTACAATTGTTCTTGATCTAGTTTTAAATATTATAGGATGAAAGGAAGTATTCTTACTTGGAGTGGGTTGATCAAGAGTGACCACAGTCTTTGAAGATGTGCCTAAGCGAAGCTATGGAGCATTATGAGGAAGAGAACAGGCGTAGGCTTAGAAAGTGTTGTCAGCTGAAGAATATTTGAAGATCGTGATAAAGAGGAAGGTGGAGAAGCGAGCTCAGATTTTTAAATCAGACTTTGCTTTACAGTGGTGTTGGTGAAGGAGGAGGCACTTTCCGGTTAGACCGTGCAAAATAGGTTCTTCTTGAACTAAAAGCGAGGTGGATAAGGCGTGCACAGGCGATCTCGATTAGGGAAATGTATATATTGTTCTAATATTGTTCTTATGAATTTGAACTAGCTATAGGATGTATTGTGTTGTTTTCAGGTAGCTATTGTGATGTTAAAATATATTTATGTGCCTTGCATAATATTGGAATTATTAATTGTAAACTAATAAACCTGCTAAATGTGTCATGGAAGTTTGCAAGCGGTTCTAGCGATAAAAGCGCTTGTGATGGATAGCCCAATGCCACATAGTTTTCTTCATCAAATCGTGTGTGATGTAGTTGATAAAAGCAAAGCAGTTAACCTAAGCGAGCACGTGTGATAGTTACACCTTTCACATGAGCCTACACATAAAGCTGTGCAGGATGTACATCTGACGGAAATGTTTTCCATGGATTGGCTGTGTGGGATGTACATAAGCGCGAGCGTATTCCTTGGATTGTTGTGTGTGATATACATCTGACGAAACATTTTCCTGGATTGATGTGTGGGATGCACATAAAAGCGGAAGCGTATTCCTTGGATTATTGTGTGTGATATACATACCTACGAAATGTTCTTACGTGATTCACCGTGTGGGATGTACATACCCTACGGAAATGTTTTCTGGGATTCACCGTGTGGGATGTACATACCTACAAAATGATTGGGTTTGATGCCTCGCCCGATCGCACATGGCCCCGACTTTGTGTCCCGGGAGGAGCCTATCCCGATGATTTCGGGTGGGTGTGGGAATGACCCCCTATCGCCCACACTCATTTGGCGGCGGTTCCAAATGTAAATGTGGAAAGGGTTAAAACCGTTTGTATAGCACCGGCGTACAGTGATCACTAAAAATCTCATTGAAATCATTTGATATATGTTATAATCCACTGAATATAACTTTTTCCATAAATAAAATATATTGCAAATTGTACATCAACAATGGCCACTCTGCACACACATTCGATGATTGAAATCGAGTCCTGCAATTGAAAGTAAAGTTGACCTCGATCTTTATTCTGGGAGGACTTGTGCATGTGGCTCTTGATGTCTACTACATAACCTTCTTCTTGTAGACTCATGTTGGGCCTCCAAGCGCTTGAGTTTTGTAGGACGATAGCAAATTTCCCTCAAGTGGATGACCTAAGGTTTATCAATCCGTGGGAGGCGTGGTATGAAGATGGTCTCTCAAAAACCCTGCAACCAAATAACAAAGAGTCTCTTGTGTCCCCAACACACCCAATACAATGGTAAATTGTATAGGTGCACTAGTTTAGCGAAGAGATGGTGATACAAGTGTAATATGGATGGTAGATATAGGTTTTTGTAATCTGAAAATATAAAAACAGCAAGGTAACTAGTAGTAAAAGTGAGCGAAAAAGGTATTGCAATGCTTGGAAACAAGGCCTAGGGTTCATACTTTCACTAGTGCAAGTTCTCTCAACAATGATAACATAATTGAATCATATAACAATCCCTCAACGTGCGACAAAAGTCACTCCAAAGTTCCTATCACGGAGAACATAAGATGAAATTGCTTGTAGGGTACGAAACCACCTAAAAGTTATTGTTTCCGATCAATCCATTGAGCTATTCCTATAAGTGTCACAAACAGCCCTAGAGTTCATAGTAAAATAACACCATATGACACACATCAATCAACCCTAATGTCACCTAGATACACTACAAAAAGATACACTTCCGTGATGATACGTGTTTGTCACAGTAGGTCGCTTTTTTTGTCATGCATGTACATCCATGACAAATTTATAGACAGAATCAAGATAGTCATACACCGTCTTTGTCGTAGAAGTGTTCCATGACATTACCAAAATTATCATCACGAGTGTCCACTTCCATGACGATAAATCGTAGCGTCCGCGAAGTGCTTTCATCAAGGGTGGTGACACGTGGCATCCACAAGTAGCGAACGCCGTTAAGCTATCGGGTCGGGTTTTGGATCCGATAACCGCTAACAGCCCGACCAATGGGGATTTTCCGTGTAAAATCATCATTGGCTAGAGGAAACACATGTCGGCTCATCGTCCGGGACGGATGTCATCCACTCCTTTGAACGGAAGGCGCCTATGATACATCGACACGTGGCATGGCCCAACAAGTTTAAGTGGGCGGCCCAACTAAAACCCATAAGATTTTGCGGACCATAATGGGCGGCCCAGCTAAAGGCCCACAGTTTTGTGGACCATAATGGGCTGGCCCACTAAAAACCCACAAGATTTTGCGGGCCATAATGGGTCGGTATAGGTAAAACCCATAAGATTTTTGTGTGCCGTAATGGGCGGCCAGCGTAAAGGCCCACAAGATTCTTGCGGATCATAATGGGCTGGCCCGACTAAAGGCCCATGAATTTCGCCGACATTAATGGGCGGCCAGTTGTAGGCCCCACAAGATTTGGAGAGACCCTAGTAGGCTGGCCCATTAGCGCTGCCATGTTTTGGGCCAAATGCGGCCCATATTTGATCCGGTCCATTAATGGCCTGCCACGCTCCGGGACTAATAGTGGCCCATATGAGATCCGGCCCGTTAAAGGCCTACCACGTTCTGGGCCAAATTACGGCCCAGATCAGGTCTGACCCTTTAAGAGGCTTTGGGCTCAATTATGGCCTATGTCAGATTCGACCCGTCAACTGGACACTTTGCTTTTGGGCCCACTTGCTAAAGGCCCACTTAGTAATTTAGCTTGATATTAGTTTTGGCCTGTTAAGGCCCGTTTAACATTCGGCCCTATATTAATTTCAACTGTTAAAGCCCGTCATATAGTTGGGCCTAACTTCGACCGGTTTGCATCCGGCCTGCTCATGACCGATATCGATTGGGCCAAACAAGGACCGAGACAATTTTGGCTGTTAAAAGCCCGTGATTTGATTCGCACAATCATGGGCGAGGGTTCATTCGACTCTTCTGCGGCCCGTGAAGCTGATCGCGCGTTCGGGCCCAACCTACATCATGATTGCATGGCCCGATTATGTAGTAATTTTACGGTTTGGCGGTTCTTGCGAAGACATGATATATATCTGATAAAATAACTGCAGCATCGTGAATAAGAAAAACCTAGACTATACAATAAAGAAATTACGGCATATTACATCCCTTTGGGCATCAAAGTTAGCCACTATGATAATAAAGCACAAGCGAGACGATAGATTACATACTGGGCATCAAAGATGCCACCGATTGCAAATAAACACGCCGACAAAATAATATACAAAACCGACAACACTTCAATAGAGTTCAAGAAAGGTTAAGCGCTCTGGGGAGCTGCGCGCATAGCAGTGAAACAAGATGATGAGGCTGCGCTTGTTCAACACTTATATCTTCCTCACTCTAAAAGATAAACAAGCGGACAGGATGACATGTTTTGCACATAAAAGTATCGATCTTGACAATTCATCACATTTCTTCTTGTGAATAAAGTGACACAGTTTAAATTTGCATTAACACGATATGGTATTGTTCGGGTCAAGATATGGCAGGAAATGACATTGTGAAGGAGTTGGCAGCTTCACGACACCTTTGGATTCTGGATCAAGAACTCATAAGTATCAATGGTTAGTGTCTTTGTCAATTTATACCATTTCAGATTGGCAAATAAAGAGGCGGTTTAAATAATAGTAGAATGATATGATATTGTTCATAGTTAAGACATTGCAGAATATGACATTGTGTTGTAGTGGGTAGGTTCACCACACCTTTGGATTACGGATGAAAACGAAGCATACATGCGGTGCAAAGAAGATCACTTGCTACTGTATAGTTTAATTTACATGGTATGAAGAAGAAACTTGGTTGTACAACTGAAAAATTAAATTGAGAAAGGACAAAATTTTGTTTATGAACTACATATAATAAACTTCAAACAAGCAATTTGATGCAAACACCAAAAATAAACAGCTATTGCAGTCATGCCTAACCAAATATATACAACAAAGTTTGAAGGCTTGAGATGGACAAACTTACATTATTGGTGAAGACAGGCTCTATAAAGGCCTTGTCCATCTTGATGGGGGGGCAATTCAAGAAGTTTACCACATAATCTTCTTCAAAAGCATTGCCTTTATTCTACATTTTGTTAAGAGTAAATATAGATGTGATAATATCTGAAAAAATGGAGAATATTTAAGATAAGATGAAGAGTGATGCTACATAACCAAGTAGCTATAAATGTAAGTGCAGCGATCACGGGCAAAAGTGCAGCCAAGAGCAATGCACAGCTAAACTTCTTGATACCAACCTTACGGTAAGAGTAAATATAGATCGATGTGTAGAAAATGGAGGCAAAGTAAAATAAGCTGCAGGTGATGGTACATGAACACCTACATCATTATAAGTACAGCGATAAAGGACAGCATGTACTTACAAGAACAACGCGAGCTAAAAAACATTGGCATTGGATATATTCTACACTAATGTAACCATTCATACAGATCAGATAATTTGGGCGAACAATTGATAAGCAAGCTATCATGCATCTGCTGTCACATAATGAACGGTATGTATGCAAGTACAATGATCTGGGACAACAAGTACTAACAAGAGCAAAGCAGCGGGCAACATATTTGCGATATCCATCGTTCTTGTCAAACCGAATTCTTCTTGAGCAGATTTCCTGCAAAAGATCCGTAAGCACATGCGGAAAAGTAGAAGTTCAAATTGTCATGTGATTTCATAAACGGTACCTCATCCTAGAGCGAGACCGATTGCATAACAAGGTTTTCCATTCAATGTCTTCTAAATTTAGCACGGGAGACTTCACGAGAAATTTGTTTATAGACTTGCCATCAAAGTGTGATTTCCTCGGGTAACACCGATCTTGCTGCAATGCTTCCTTGAATAGCACAAGCAAGCTTTGCTCGTCATGACTATCGAGATTGACCCTCGCCTAGTTACAACAATGTAATGTAAATCATTGATGTGTTACGAGGAGTCTGGATTAGGGGTGTCCGAATAGCGGACTATAACCTTTGGCGGACTCTGGACTATGAAGATACAAGATTGAATACTTCGTCCCGTGTCCGGATGGGACTTTCCTTGGCGTGGAAGGCAAGCTTGGCGTCTGGATATGTAGATCTCCTACCATTGTAACCGACTCTGTGTAACCTTAGCCCTCTCCGGTGTCTATATAAACGGGAGGGTTTAATCTGTGGAGACGGAAGAACAATCATACCATAGGATAGCTTCTAGGGTTTAGCCTCCTTGATCTCGTGGTAGATCTACTCTTGTACTACCCATATCATCAATATTAATCAGCGAGGAGTAGGGTTTTACCTCCACAGAGGGCCCGAACACAGGTAAAACATCGTGTCCCTTGTCTCTGTTACCATCCGCCTAGGCAGCCCAGTTAAGGACCCCTACTCGAGATCCGCGGTTTGACACCGACATGTTCAATCAGCGAAAACAGGAAAATAATAACCATGAATATAGCACTCACGTAAGTTGGACAGGAAGATGTGAAAATGGTGTTTGTCTTCACAATAATCTTCCCATGATGGGAATATATGCGTAGTCCCTAACAACATTGAAAGCATTGTCTTTTAAGCTGGGAATAAATGGAATGGGGTTCCAATCTGCAGGAATTGGTCGTCTCTGCGAGTTGGGATAGGTCTTGACGGTGGACTTGCTTTGTACTTTTTCTTTGGGTGGGATTTTTACGTGGTACAAGCGGTGCTATGGCAAATGAAATCGGTATACCTTTTGCTTTGGAGTGCAGGTCCTGTGTGGTGGGGCTAGTGGTGTGGCGGTGAAGTATGGAGTGCAGTCTGCTGGAGTCGGTCCTCGTTTTGTGTCACTGGTTGTACAGCCAATATAAGTGGGGTGCTGTCTCGATTTCTCGGCACCACCACGTTTTTCAAGGACTTTCTTTGGTGCTCCTTGAGGTTGAGCAATCACCCTCTTCCTTTTGATGTCCGATGCACAAGAACAACATTTGAGTGAAAAACATGGATGCGATGGCGGATGCAATATGTATTCATAATGGATTGCATGGCATCTCGACATATATGATGAGTAAACTAAGCAGATGGCGGTGCAA
>JAHIAM010003342.1:0-20138 GCA_021605205.1 Aegilops longissima
GCTGTCATCAAAAGCGTTAAGCGTGCGGACCCTACGGGTTTGAGAACTATGTAGACATGACCTAGAACCATTCTCGGTCAATAACCAATAAGCGGAACCTGGATGCCCATATTGGTTCCTACATATTCTCTGAAGATCTTTATCGGTCGAACCGCATAACGACATCGTTGTTCCTTTGTCATCGGTATGTTACTTACGAGATTCGATCGTCGGTATCAATACCTAGTTCAATCTAGTTGCGGTAAGTCTCTTTGCTACGTTCCGTAATACATCATCTTACAACTAACTCATTAGTTGTAATGCTTACCAAGGCTTAAGTGATGTGTATTGCGAAGAAGGCCTAGAATACCTCTCAGACAATCGGTGACAAAACCTAATCTCGAAATCGCCAACCAACAAGTACCTTTGGAGACACCTATAGTACTCCTTTATAATCACCCGATTCGTTGTGACGTTTGGTAGTACCAAAGTGTTCCTCCGAGTAAGCAGGAGTTGCATAATCTCATAGTTACAGGAACATGTATGGGTCATGAAGAAAGCATTAACAACATACTAAGCGATCAAGTGTTAAGCTAACGGAATGGGTCATGTCAATCACATCATTCTCCTAATGATGTAGTCCCATTAATCAAATGACAACATGTCCATGGTTAGGAAACATAACCATCTTTGATTAACGAGCTAGTCAGTAGAGGCATACTAGTGACACTACTGTTTGTCTATGTATTCACACATGTATTATGTTTCGGTTAATACAATTCTAGCATGAATAATAAACATTTATCATGATATAAGAAATAAATAATAACTTTATTATTGCCTCTAGGGCATATTTCCTTGAACTCCATCTCATAGGTGATGTCACGGGCAGATCATCGACATCAATGGCTGAGTTGAGCTCGCGGTACCCCTGATTGAGTTGAGCGCATGAAATCCTGCGGAATTCTTGTGTTTGGCTCTTTGGTTCATATTGGGCGAGGCGAGCCATCATGTTTCCATGGTGGCGATTCATCTCAAGCTGTTGGATCATACCAGCCATGTACTCGGACGGTGGTGGGAGATTGCCACCACGACCACGACCAACTGGTCTAACCATCCTGCTAATATATAAGGAGGTAGTTCAGCATTTGAGAAATTTGCAAGGACAAGAATCATTCATGATGAAACATGCATAATGAAAGCAGCCACGATAGAAACTACATAGTAGTGGCATATCTTACAAAGGGATCATGCATAGAGTTCGGTACCGAGTTCAGTACATAGACTAAGACATCATACCGTGACACATGAGACTCATGAATGCATCTAACACTTAACAAGTAAGCCTACATCAGTCCCAGCATGCTCTTGCGAGTGGCTTGTAGCCTAAAAGCTGGTAGTGTGGCATCGGGAACTCCATCGGCAACTTTGGGGTCCTTGGATACTCTGTTCTGGAACCCGGCTCAAGTGGCAGAAGAAGAGGACCAAGTGCGGGGAGGTAGCCTCCACCTCGTAACCCGACACCCTGGGGCATCACCAGTCTGGCTGGGTAGATCGTGACAGCGAGCAGCTGCTCTGGATCGTACAAAGGGGTGGCGTCGAAACGCAGTAAAGTGGTTGCTGGTGGTGTACAACTCGTGGCGAAAGGCTCGGTTAGCTCGATCAACCCATCGGCATGCAAAACAAAGTTACGATGGTAGAAGGGCTCTCGGGTGGCGGTGGGTAGGCAGCGGTGTAGTAACCCTCCGCACCAACATCGGATCACGATAGCAATGTGCACGAAGGGGAGGTGTCCAACTCCGATACTCTCCACGAATCGTGTCGGAGCAGCATAAGCGGCATCGTGGACTGCCATATCGATAGTCACCCCAACACCATATGCGGTGTGCGGCCGCATGAGTGAGTCATACTCCAGGAGTAGAGGTGGAGCGATGGCACGTGCTGCTCGGTTAAAGTCTGGTACTCCTCAAAGGCGGTTGTACTCCGGTGCGGCGATAACCCGGATAGGTCATCATCTCAGCTAGCACCGCAGAGTGATCCGAGCACCAATGGCCGTCGTGTGGCGCACGACACGCCTCATAGGTTCCATCTGAAAACAAAGATGTTTCAAAGGAGTCAAATGGCGGTGAAATTGATCAAAATACAATTCAAGGAACAACTATGGCTTTATCCAACTTTGGTGTGAATGTGGTCACGGGATCCTAGTGTTAGTTAGTAAATTCGTTTAACCCGGTGAAGAGAGAGTTGAGTCGAGTAAGGGCGAGGTAAAAGATCCTAGTACCACCCGATGGCGGCGTGGGCCCGTAAGGCACACAGCCAAGTTAGTAAAGTTTTGCAATGTCTAGACTCGACTTGGCCAAGGAGTGTGGAAGGGAATTCCTACGAGCGATCGGCTCGATACCAACTTGTGGCGCCCCGATTCAATCGTACACTAATCATGCCGCATAAGCGTATGCGATCAAGATCGAGGACTCACGGGAAGATATCACAACACAACTCTAAAACATAAATAAGTCATACAAGCATCATAATACAAGCCGGGGCCTCGAGGGCTCGAATACAAGTGCTTTCGATCATAGGCAGTCGATGGAAACAACAATATCTAGTCACCGGACATAAGTTAAACAAGTTTGCCATAAGATGGCTAGCACAAAGCCCAGGATCTGAGATCGAAAGAAGCGCGAGGCCTCACCTAGGATCCTCAAACTACTCACGAGTAAATCAAATCGGCGGGCTGCGTAGTAATGTAGGCACCTCCGATTGTAATGCGTAGTCATCGGTGGTGGCGTCTGGCTCACAGGCTCCATCGTGCAGTTGCGACAACCCGGGTAAAGAGAGAAGCGAAGGGGAACAAGGCAACCGTGAGTACTCATCAAAAGTACTGCTTAAACAGAGCTACACTACATATGCATGGATATATGTGTAAAGGGCCATATCGGTGGGTGAACTGCGAGAATGCGAGAATAAGAGGGGATATCTAATCTCGAGAAGACTACACTTGGCAGCGACCTCAGTCACGCAACATGTAGAAGAAGCGGTGAAGTCCTCCAAGTAGCATCGCATAGCATAATCCTACCAGCGATCCCATCCTCGTACCACGAGAGAAGCGACCACTTAGGGTTATGTGTCAGCACTTGGAAGGGTGTGTTTTATTAAGTGTCTGGTTCTAGTTGTCATAAGGTCAGGTACAACTCCAAGTGCGTCCTGTGCAAGATCACGGCTATTGAATAGATTAACTTCCTGGGGTGCACCACATATCCCAACTGCGCTTGATCCCATTTGGCGGACACACTTTCACAGGTCATGCCCGGCCATGGCGGAAGATCAACACGTCGCAGCCCACCTGGGCTCAGCAGAGGTCGACCGCGGTCTAAACCTAAGCGCCGCGAAGTGCAGGCCCCGCCGCCTGACACACACTGCGTTGCGTGGGCGGCGGAGTAGAACTAGCCCCTTAATACAAAGCAGGCCTACGTTCCAATCGGTAGCGCGCCACTCGATCGCCGGCGTCACGAAGTGCTTGGTGATACCACGGCGCCAGTGCCCATATCTTTCCCGCGTGGTTGGTTGAGTGCGTATAGGCGATGGCAGGACTCCGGATCAAATACCAAGATCTCGTTAGGCGTGTTAAGTATCATGACGCCCGAACAAGGCCATGCCCACCTCTCTCCTAGGCGGTCTCAACCTGCAATCGCTCCGCCACAAAGATCCACTCGCGGGTGCTCCACCGGCCGACCCGACTTTAGTCTCCACATGTATCATGTATAAAGTATATAGTATATACCGAGATCACCTCCCGAGTGATCTCGGCCGATAATATAACTTACAGCGGATGGACAAGAATGTAGGGCCCACGGATGGAATACTAGCATCCTATACTAAGTATGTAGGATTGCGGGTAAAAGTAACAACATGAGGTAGTAACAAGGCGGGCTATGCATCGGGATAGGAATAGCGGAAGCGGTAACATGCTATACTACTCTAATGCAAGCGTATAGAGGAGAGTAAGCGATATCTGGTGATCAAGGGGGCTTACTGGTTGCTCACAGCAAGAGAGAATCGTCGACTCCGTGAGTCGGCTGGGCAGCAGCGGCGTCGGTCTCGGTGTCTAAGCGAGAGAAGAGAAGAAACAATAAATATTTAAGCAAGCAGATGCATAGCGATGCATGACATGAAATATCGGTGCTAGGGTGCCCTAGCAGCGGTATGAGGTGATACCGGTGAAGGGGAAGCATCAAGGAAAGTATTCGGTGTTTAGCGTTCGATGGCGAAGGCAGACAGGGAAGCTGCGAGTTCGATAGGTTAGGGGGTGTAAGCGAGACGAGCGGGTTGCACAACGGAATCGTCTCGTCGTTACGAGCAACTTTCATGTTGAAAATAATTTAATCGATTCACGGATTAAAAGATATGATTTTCTAAAGATTTTATTAATTTCTAAATTTAATTATTTATTTAATTTAATCCGAAAAATGGAATTATGATATCGGCATGATGTCATCTTGCGGCGTCGACATCAACGAGGTTGGTAGGTCAATCTGATGGTGGGACCGGTTGTCATTGTCTAAGACTAACTAATCGGGTTTAGTCGGTCTAACTAAAATGATTAGGTTTATTAACTACAATTAATTAGGTTAAATAATCAGGATTAATTAAGTTAATTAATTCTTTAATTAATTAATTATTTTAATTATTTATTTATTTACTTTTTTTAAATCTTTTTTATTTCATTTTCTTTTTCATTTTTCGTTCGGTGGGCCCGTTTATGCAATAACCTGAGAAGGCCCTAAGCGGAGTTAAGAGCGAAGCGTCTTGGTGGTAGCGTCGTCCGTCTTGAGCGTAAACCGAGCAAGAAGGCAAAAGCAAAGCCGTGGCCCAGGAAGCAGGCGTGGCAGCGTGAAACGGCAGCCGTGAAGGAGAAGTGGAGGCGAAACCCGGCGCCCAGCAGGCAAGCAGCGAGGCGGCGACGGCCATGATGGCGCTGTCGGCGTAGCGTGCAGCGCCTAAGCGAAGCGATAGCAGCGAGCGAGCGAAACCGCGGCCCGGCGGCGTCTTGTAAGCGAGGAGGTGGTATGGGTGATCCCAGTTGGCCCAGAGCACAGTCGAAAGCGGAGGAGCGCCGGCAAAGCGAACGAGGCGCCAGGCGCGGTGAGGGGAGTGAGTGGCGGCGAGAGTGTGATCACGGCGGCGGTTGTAGCGCGCCCGAACCACTGTGATCGGGAGGTCTGCGAGTGCTGGCGAGCCGCGACCTCGTGCGTGGTGGGCGCCAGCGGGCGCAGTCTTGACCCGGTCACGAGCACCCATTGCGAACAGAAGTGGGGAGGCGGCAGCGCGGCCTGGCAATCTGCAGCGTCATGCGCAGGCCTTGGCGATGTGGAAGCGGAGCCTAGGTTGGGCGTGGTCGGCGTGGGCCTTTGGCGAATCGGCCACAGGCGGCGGCCTTGGCCGAGAGGACGGGGAGAAAGAGGACGGTGTCCTCGCGAGGCGTAGAACGCAGGGCAGGAGGCTCGGGGAAGGTTGGGGGGGCAGGGGGCGGACGGCGGCGGAGTGGAAGAGTCAGTGATGTGGCGGCGAGCTCGAGGCGGCGTCGGTGATGGCGCCCTCCTCCTCGATCGATCAATCGGGGAGGAGGAGATATTTGGGAGGCGGGGAGTGTCGGTGGCGGTTGGTGGAATGGGTGAGAGGGGGTTAAGGGGAGTGGAGTGTGGGGTGGGTCGGCGGGGGCTGGTGGTGGCGATTGGGCTGTGGTGGCTGGGCTGAGAAGCCGAGGGTTTCTCTCCTTTTTTTTGTCTTTTGTTTTCTGTTTTATCTCTTTTCTTTTATTTATTTTCTTTCACTATTTTTATTCAACTCGGGGCATTTAAGTGTTTTATAAATTTGTGTTTTCTTTACTATAATTACCACGGCATTATTTGCACACTCGAACATTTAGTTTAATATTTTTAAAATTTTGCCGTTTGACAATAATTTGAATTTGAATTTGAGCGGTTTGAATTATTGCGAGGATACTGCCGCGATAACGAGGTGTCATGCACGATTAGCGTGGGATTCTGTATACGATTATCGAGGCGTTACAACGCATAAAAGTTGAATAATTCGGACAGCAAGCGCCCGTTGCGTCACGCCCGGTCGATGTTTTGGTGCGTTTCATGGAAAACCATAGGAAATTCATACGGTCTTTGGAAAATTATGAAAACTTGCGAGCATGATGGCCTGGCGATGAGTGTGTGTGGAAAAAGTTAGGGGTCCACGGCTGAGTCGGAAAGGAGAACGCGATGCTGAAGGCGACATCGTTCATATCCGATCGGTGCGGTTGCATGGGTGATGCAATGGTACGCGCGAAGCGTCACCCAAATTTGGGATGCGATGGGCATGCCCATCTTAGGGCCCCGCAAAAAGTTGAGCAATTGAGACACCAAGCGCGCGTTGCGTCATGCCGGTCGAGTCTTTTCGGTGCGTTTCACGAGAAAACCATAGGAAATTCCCTACGGTGCGGAAAATTATGAAAACTTGCAGGCATGATGGCCTGGCGATGAGTGTGTGTGGAAAAAGTTGGGGTCCACCGGCTGAGTCGGAAAAGAAGCGCGATGCAGGGGCTGACATCGTTCATATCCTATCGGTGCGGTTGCATGGGTGGTCAGGTGTACGCGTAAGCGTCACCCAAATTTGGGATCGATGGGCATGCCCATCTTGGGGCCCCATGCAAAAGTTGAGCGATTTCGGACACCAAGCGCACGTTGCGTCACGCCCGGTCGATTGTTTTGGTGCGTTTCACGGAAAAAACCGAGAAAATTATTACGGTGCGGAAAATTATGAAAACTTGCACGCATGATGGCCTGGCGATGAGTGCGTGTGGATAAAGTTAAGGGGTCCACCGGCTGAGTCGAGAAGAGAATGCGATGCAGAGGCTGACGCCGTTCATATCCGATCGATTGCGGTTGCATGGGTGGTGAGGTGGCACTCATGAAGCGTCACCCAAATTTGGGATCACGATGGACATGCTCATCTTTAGGGCCCCATTTACGCAAAAGTTGAGCAATTCGGACACCAAGCATGCGTTGCGTCACAACCGGTCATTGTTTTTGGTGCGTTTCACGAGAAAACCATAGGAAATTCATACGGTGCGGAAAATTATGAAAACTTGCGCGCATGATGGCCCGGGCGATGAGTGCGTGTGGAAAAAGTTAAGAGGTCCACCGGCTGAGTCGGAAAAAGAGATGGCGATCAGGGGCTGACATCGTTCATATCGATCGATGCGGTTGCATGGGTGAGTGCGGTGGCCGCGCGCGCAACGTCGGCCAAATTCGGGATCGCGATGGGCATGCCCATCTTAAGACTACGCATAAAGTTGAGCGAAATCGGACACAAGCGCCCGTTGCGTCACGCCCGATCAGTGTTTTCGGTGCGTTTCCGCGGAGAAAACCATTGAGGAAATTCATACGGTGCGGAAAAAATGAAAGCTTACGCATGATGGCCTGGCGATGAGTGCGTGTGGAAAAAGATCGTGGGTCCTGTTGGGGAGCGTAGTAATTTCAAAAAATTCCTCTACGATCACGCAAGACCATGGTGATGGCATAGCAGCGAGAGGAGAGTGTCCGTCCACGTACCCTCGTGAACCGAAAGCGGGCGTTATAACAACGCGGTTGATGTAGTCGTGCGTCTTCCACGATCCGACCGATCCAAGCACCGAGCGTCACGGCACCTCCGAGTTACGCACGTTCAGCTCGATGGCGATCCCGGACTCGATCCAGCAAAGTGTCGGGGATGAGTTCCGTCGACCGCGGCGTGGTGGCGATGTTGATGCTCCACCGGCGCGGGCTTCGCCTAAGCTCATGACGATATGACTTCTCCGGCGCGGGGCTTCGCCTAAGCTCATGACGATATGACGAAGTGGAATATGGTGGAAGGGCACCGCACGGCTAAGGAAGATCCGTAGATCAACTTGTGTCATGGGGTGCCCCTGCCCTAGTATATAAAGGAGCCAAGGGGAGGTGGCGGCCCAAGGGGGCGCGCAAGGGAGTCCTACTCCCTCGGGGTGGATTCCCCTCAATCCTAGTTGGATTAGGATTGGGGAGGGAAAGAGAGAGAGGGGCGCCCCCTTTCCTAGTCCTAATAGGACTAGGGGAAGAAGCGCAGCGACCTAGGGCTGCCTTCTCCTTTCCTCCAAGGCCCACTATGGGCCCATGTAGTTCCGGGGGTTCGGTAACCTCCGGTACTCGGTAAATTCCGATTTCACTCGGAACCTTTCCGATGTCAAATGTAGGCTTCAATATATCAATCTTTATGTCTCGACCATTTGAGACTCCTCGTCATGTCGTGATCACATCGGGACTCGAACAACCTTGGTGCATCAATACTTATAAACTCATAATGAGCTGTCATCGAAGCGTTAAGCGTGCGGACCCTACGGGTTCGAGAACTATGTAGACATGACCTAGAACCATTCTCGGTCAATAACCAATAGCGGAACCTGGATGCCCATATTGGTTCCTACATATTCTCTGAAGATCTTTATCGGTCAAACCGCATAACGACATCGTTGTTCCCTTTGTCATCGGTATGTTACTTACGAGATTTGATCGTCGGTATCAATACCTAGTTCAATCTAGTTACGGTAAATCTCTTTACTCGTTCCGTAATACATCATCTCACAACTAACTCATTAGTTGTAATGCTTACAAGGCTTAAGTGATGTGTATTACGAGAAGGCCTAGAATACCTCTCCGACAATCGGAGTGACAAAACCTAATCTCGAAATCGCCAACCCAACAAGTACCTTTGGAGACACCTGTAGTACTCCTTTATAATCACCCGATTCGTTGTGGCGTTTGGTAGTACCAAAGTGTTCCTCCGGTGGCAGGGTTGCATAATCTCATAGTTATAGGAACATGTATGGGTCATGAAGAAAGCATTAACATACTAAGCGATCAAGTGTTAAGCTAACGGAATGGGTCATGTCAATCAGATCATTCAACTAATGATGTGACCTTGTTAATCAAATAACAACTCCTTGTTCATGGTTAGGAAACATAACCATCTTTGATTAACAAGCTAGTCAAATAGAGGCATACTAGTGACATCTTGTTTGTCTATATATTCACACATGTATTATGTTTCCGGTTAATACAATTCTAGCATGAATAATAAACATTTATCATGATATAAGAAATAAATAATAACTTTATTATTGCCTCTAGGGCATATTTCCTTCATTCTCCCACTTGCACTAGAGTCAATAATCTAGATTACATAGTAATGATTCTAACACCCATGGAGTCTTGGTGCTGATCATGTTTTGCTCGTGGAAGAGGCTTAGTCATGGATGCGCAACATTCAGATCCGTATGTATTTTGCAAATCTCTATGTCTCCCACTTGGACTTGGTCCCGAATGGAATTAGGCGTCTCTTGATATGCTTGGTCCTCTTGTGAAATCTGGATTCCTTTGCCAAGGCAATTGCACGATATTATCACGGAAGATCTTCATCGGTCCCGATGCACTAGGTATGACACCTAGATCGGAAATGAACTCTTTCATCAGACTCCTTCATTTGCTGCTTCGAAGCAGCTATGTACTCCGCTTCACATGTAGATCCCATACGGCGCTTTGTTTAGAGCTGCACCAATGGCAGCTCCACCGTTTAATAAAAACACGTATCCGGTTTGCGATTTAGAATCGTCCGGATCGGTGTCAAAACTTACATCGGCGTAACCATTTACGACTAGCTCTTTGTCACCTCCATATCGAGAAACATATCCTTAGTCCTTTTCGGTATTTCAGGATGTTCTTGACGCTGTCGATGATCCACTCTGGATTACTTTGGTACCTTCCTGCCAAGCTTACAGCTAAGCATCGTCAGTCTGGTACACAGCATTGCATACATGATAGAGCCTATGGCTGAAGCATAGGAACATCTTTCATTTCTCTCTATCTTCTGTTTGTGGTGGGCATTGAGTCGACTCAATCTTACACCTTATGTACAGGTAAAAACCTTTCTTTGCTGATCCATTTTGAACTTTTTCAAAACTTTATCAAGGTATGTGCTTTGTGAAAGTCAATTAAGCGTCTTGATCTATCTCTATAGATCTTGATGCCCAATATATAAGCAACTTCACGAGGTCTTTCATTGAAAACTTTTATTCAAGTATCCTTTTATGCTATCCAGAAATTCTATATCATTTCCAATCAATAATATATCGTCCACATATAATATTAGAAATGCTCTGAGCTCCACTCACTTTCTTGTAAATCGAGGCTTCTCCAAAGTGCATATAAACCCATATCTTTGATCACACTATCAAAGCGTTTATTCCAACTCGAGAGGCTTGCACGGACCATAAATTGATCGTTGGAGCTTGCACACTTTGTTAGTACCCTTTGGATCGACAAAACCTTCTGGTTGCATCATATACAACTCTTCTTCTAGAAATCCATTCAAGAATGCAGTTTTACATCCATTTGCCAAATTTCATAATCATAAAATCGGCAATTGCTAACATGATTCGGACAGACTTAAGCATCGCTTCTGGTGAGAAAGTCTCATCGTAGTCAACCCCTTGAACTTGTCGAAAACCTTTTGCAACAAGTCGAGCTTTGTAAACAGTTATATTACCATCGGCGTCGGTCTTCTTCTTAAAGATCCATTTATTTTCAATGGCTTGCCGATCATCGGGCAAGTCAACCAAAATCCATACTTTGTTCTCATACATGGATCCCATCTCAGATTTCATGGCTTCCAGCCATTTTGCGGAATCTGGGCTCACCATCGCTTCTTCATAGTTTGTAGGTTCGCCATGGTCAAGTAACATGACTTCGAGAATAGGATTACCGTACCACTCACAGTGCGTATTTTACTCTGGTTGACCTCGAGGTTCGATAGTAACTTGATCTGAAGCTTCATGATCATCATCATTAGTTTCCTCACTAATTGGTGTAGTTGTCACGGGAACCATTTCTTGTGATGAACTACTTTCCAATAAGGGAGCGAGATCTGATTATCTCATCAAGTTCTACTTTCCTCCACTCACTTCTTTGAGAGAAACTCCTTCTCTAGAAAGGATCCGAATTAACAGCGAAAATCTTGCCTTGGATCTGTGATAGAAGGTGTACCCAACATCTCCTTTGGGTATCCTATGAAGACACATTTTCCGATTTGGGTTCGAGCTTATCTGGTTGAAGTTTCTTTACATAAGCATCATGACCCCAAACTTTAAAGCGACAACTTTGGTTTCTTGCCAAACCACAGTTCATAAGGCGTCGTCTCAGCAGTTTTGACGGTGTCCTATTTAGCGTGAATCGGCCGTCTCTAAAGCATAACCCCAAAATGATAGCGGTAAATCGAAATAGACATCATAGATCGCACCATATCTAGTAAAATGCGATTCTGACGTTCGGACACACCATTTCTCTGTGGTGTTCGGGTGGCGTGAGTTCTTGAAACTATTCCACATTGTTTCAAATGTAAACCAAACTCGTAACTCAAATATTCTCCTCCACGATCAGATCGTAGAAACTTTATTTTCTTATTACGATGATTTTCCACTTCACTCTGAAATTCTTTGAACTTTTCAAATGTTTCAGATTTGTGTTTCATTAAGTAGATATACCCATATCTGCTCAAATCATCTGTGAAGGTGAGAAAATACGATACCCTTGCGTGCCTCAACATTCATTGGACCACAAACATCGGTATGTATGATTTCCAACAAATCAGTTGCTCGCTCCATAGTTCGGAGAGCGGCGTTTTGGTCATCTTGCCCATGAGGCACGGTTACATAAGTACCAAGTGATTCATAATCAAGTGATTCGAAGCCCATCGGTATGGAGTTTCTTCATGCGTTTTACACCGATATGACCTAAGCGGCGGTGCCACAAATAAGTTGCACTATCATTATCAACTCTGCATCTTTTGGTTTCAACATTATGAATATGTGTATCACTCTTGTCGAGATTCAACAAGAATAGACCATTCTTCAAGGGTGCATGACCATAAAGATATTACTCATATAAATAGAACAACCATTATTCTCTGATTTAAATGAATAACCGTCTACGCATTAAACAAGATCCAGATATAATGTTCATGCTCAGCGGCACCAAATAACAATTATTTAGGTCTAAAACTAATCCGAAGGTAGATGTAGAGGTAGCGTGCCGACCGCGATCACATTGACTTTGGAACCATTTCCCAGCGCATCGTCACCTCGTCCTTTGCGGTGCTCGTCTATTCCGTAGTCCATGTTTGAGTTGCAAATATTTAGCAGAACCAGTATCAAATACCGGTGCTACTCGAGCTCTAGTAAGGTACACATCAATAACATGTATATCACATATACCTTTGTTCACCTTGCCATCCTTTTATCCGCCAAATACTTGGGGCAGTTCCGCTTCGATGTCGGTCTGCTTGCGGTAAAACACTCGATTTAGGGCTTAGGTCCAGACTTGGGTTTCTTCTCTTGATCAGCAACTTTCTTGCTGTTCTTTTGAATTTCCTTCTTCTTCCCTTTGCCCTTTTCTTGAAACTAGTGGTCTTGTTGACCATCAACACTTGATGCTCTTTCTTGATTTCTACCTCCGGCTTTTAGCATCGCGAAGAGCTCGAGGAATTGTCTTAGTCATCCCTTGCATATTATAGTTCATCACGAAGCTCTTGTAGCTTGGTGGCGATGATTGGAGAATTCATCAATGACACTATCATCCGGAAGATTAACTCCCAGCTGAATTAAGTGATTGTTATACCCGGACATTTTGAGTATGTGCTCCTTGTGAACTATTCTCCTCCATCTTGCAGCTATAGAACTTATTGGAGACTTCATATCTCTCAATCCGGGCATTTGCTTGAAATATTAACTTCAACTCTGGAACATCTCATATGCTCCATGGCGTTCAAAGCGTCGTTGAAGACCGGTTCTAAGCCGTAAAGCATAGCTGCTGAACTATTGAGTAGTCATCAGACTTTGCTTTGCGGGCGTTCACAACCGGCTCGGCATCTGCTGCGGCACTGTCACCCAGCGGTGCTTCGGGGCGTAATTTTTACGTGCAGCAATGAGGATAATCCTCAAATTCTGGACCCAGTCCGTGTAATTACTACCATCATCTTTCAACTTTGCTTTCTCAAGAGCGCATTAAAATTCAACGGAACAACAGCACGAGCCATCTATCTCGATAAACATAGACAAGCAAAATACTATCGGTACTAAGTTCATGATAAATTTAAGTTCAATTAATCATATTAAAAACTCCACTTAGGCAGACATCTCTCTAGTCATCTAAGTGATCCGTGATCCAAATCAACTAAACCATGTCCGATCATCACGTGAGATGGAGTAGTTTCAATGGTGAACATCACTATGTTGATCATATCTACTATATGATTCACGTTCGACCTTTCGGTCTCCGTGTTCGAGGCCATATCTGTTATATGCTAGGCTCGTCAAGTTTAACCTAAGTATTCGCGCGTGCAACTGTTTTGCACCGTTGTAGATGGACGTAGAACTTATCACCCGATCATCACGTGGTGTGCAGGTACTCTGAACTTTGCAGCGGTGCATACTCGAGGAGAACACTTCTTGATAATTTTAGTGAGAGATCATCTTATAATGCTACCGTCAATCAAAGCAAGATAAGATGCATAAAGGATAAACATCACATGCAATCAATATAAGTGATATGATATGGTCATCATCATCTTGTGCTTGTGATCTCCATCGCGAAGCTTACCGTCATGATCACCATCGTCACCGGTAGCGACACCTTGATCTCCATCGTAGCATCGTTGTCGTCTAGCCAACTATTGCTTCTCGACTATCGCTACTCTTTAGTGATAAAGTAAAGCAATTACATGGCGTTGCATTTCATACAATAAGCGACAACCATATGGCTCCTGCGATTGCCGATAACTTCGGTTACAAAACATGATCATCTCATACAATAAAATATAGCATCACGTCTTGACCATATCACATCACAACATGCCTGCAAAAACAAGTTAGGCGTCCTCTACTTTGTTGTTGCAAGTTTTACGTGGCTGCTACGGGCTGAGCAAGAACCGTTCTTACCTCGCATCAAAACCACAGCGATACTTCGTCAAATAGACTCGTTTTAACCTTCTCAAGGACGGGCGGCGTATGCACTCGATTCAACTAAAGTGAGAGAGCAGACACCGCCGGTCACCTTTAAGCAGCGAGTGCTCGGGCGGTGAAACCAGTCTCGCGTAAGCGTCTGGCGTAATGTCGGTCGGGCGCTTCATCTCACAATACCGCTGAACCAAAGTATGACATGCTGGTAGGCGGTATGACTTATATCGTCCACAACTCACTTGTGTTCTACTCGTGCATATGACATCAGCGCATAAAACCAGGCTCGGATGCCCTTTGTTGGGGAGCGTAGTAATTTCAAAAAATTTCCTACGATCACGCAAGACCATGGTGATGGCATAGCGAGAGGAGAGTGTCGTCCACGTACCCTCGTGAACCCGGCGGAGCGTTATAACAACAGCGGTTGATGTAGTCGTGCGTCTTCACGATCCGACCGATCCAAGCACCGAGCGTCACGGCACCTCCGAGTTACGCACGTTCAGCTCGATGGCGATCCCGGACTCGATCCAGCAAAGTGTCGGGGATGAGTTCCGTCGACCGCGACGGCGTGGTGGCGATGTTGATGCTCCACCGGCGCGGGGCCGCCTAAGCTCATGACGATATGACTTCTCGGCGCGGGGCTTCGCCTAAGCTCATGACGATATGACGAAGTGGAATATGGTGGAAGGGGCACCTTTGCGGCTAAGGAAAGATCCGTAGATCAACTTGTGTCATGGGGTGCCCCTGCCCCGTATATAAAGGAGCCAAGGGGAGGTGGCGGCCCTAGGGGGCGCGCAAGAGTCCTACTCCCTCGGGGTAGGATTCCCCTCTATCCTAGTTGGATTAGGATTGGGAGGGAAAGAGAGAGAGGGGCGGCCCCTTTCCTAGTCCTAATAGGACTAGGGGAGAAGCGCGACCACCTAGGGCTGCCCCTTCTCCTTTCCTCCAAGGCCCACTATGGGCCCATGTAGTTCCGGGGGTTCGGTAACCTCCGGTACTCGATAAATTCCGATTTCACTCGGAACCTTTCCGATGTCAAATGTAGGCTTCAATATATCAATCTTTATGTCTCGACCATTTGAGACTCCTCGTCATGTCGTGATCACATCCGGGACTCGAACAACCTTGGTGCATCAATACTTATAAACTCATAATGAGCTATCATCGAAGCGTTAAGCGTGCGGACCCTACGGGTTCGAGAACTATGTAGACATGACCTAGAACCATTCTCGGTCAATAACCAATAGCGGAACCTGGATGCCCATATTGGTTCCTACATATTCTCTGAAGATCTTTATCGGTCAAACCGCATAACGACATCGTTGTTCCCTTTGTCATCGGTATGTTACTTACGAGATTGATCGTCGGTATCAATACCTAGTTCAATCTCGTTACGGTAAATCTCTTTACTCGTTCGTAATACATCATCTCACAACTAACTCATTAGTTGTAATGCTTACAAGGCTTAAGTGATGTGTATTACGAGAAGGCCTAGAGATACCTCTCCAGACAATCGGAGTGACAAAACCTAATCTCGAAATCGCCAACCCAACAAGTACCTTTGGAGACACTGTAGTACTCCTTTATAATCACCCGATTCGTTGTGGCGTTTGGTAGTACCAAAGTGT
Organism: Aegilops longissima; assembly: GCA_021605205.1. NCBI lineage: Eukaryota > Viridiplantae > Streptophyta > Magnoliopsida > Poales > Poaceae > Aegilops > Aegilops longissima. The sequence goes on from JAHIAM010003342.1 coordinate 15,676, forward strand.
TCCTCCGGTAAGCAGGAGTTGCATAATCTCATAGTTATAGGAACATGTATGGGTCATGAAGAAAGCATTAACATACTAAGCGATCAAGTGTTAAGCTAACGGAATGGGTCATGTCAATCAGATCATTCAACTAATGATGTGACCTTGTTAATCAAATAACAACTCCTTGTTCATGGTTAGGAAACATAACCATCTTTGATTAACAAGCTAGTCAAATAGAGGCATACTAGTGACATCTTGTTTGTCTATATATTCACACATGTATTATGTTTCGGTTAATACAATTCTAGCATGAATAATAAACATTTATCATGGTATAAGGAAATAAATAATAACTTTATTATTGCCTCTAGGGCATATTTCCTTCATGAAGCTCCCGGCGGGGAAGTCTGCGAGGGACGCTTGAAACAAAACCACCTCACCAACCACTCAAGCACGACCCACGTCGTCAATCAATCTTGGTGTCAAACGCAAGGTGATTAAAGTGGCAGCCATTACATACATGGCAGCCATTTCCTCTGAGGAGAAACCCATAGATGACATCCGTCCTGCGGCGTGTCAAGGGAGCAGTGCGGAGCTGGCAAGATAGCCGACAACAAGCCTTGCGGGCAACAGTGATTGTTGGGGAGCGTAGTAATTTCAAAAATTTCCTACGCACCGCAAGATCATGGTGATGGCATAGCGAGAGGGAGAGTGTATGTCCACGTACCCTCGTGACCGTGGCGGAAGTGTTATAACAACGCGGTTGATGTAGTCGTCGTCTTCACGATCCGACCGATCCAAGTACGAGCATACGGCACCTCCGAGTTCAGCACACGTTCAGCTCGATGGCGATCCCGGGCTCCGATCCAGCAAAGCGTCGGGGATGAGTTCCGTCAAGCCTGACGGCGTGGTAGCGATGATGATGCTCTACGGCGCGGGGCTTCGCCTAAGCTCATGACGATATGACCGAGGTGGAATATGGTGGAGGGGCACCGCTGCAGCTAAGAGCGATCCGTACATCAACTTGTGTGTCATGGGGTGCCCCTGCCCCGTATATAAAGGAGCAAGGGGGTGTGGCGAGCCCTAGGAGGCGCTGGGAGGAGTCCTACTCCCCGGGAGTGGGACTCCCCCCCCTAGTTGGATTAGGACTTGGGGGAGGGAAAGAGAAGAGGCGCTGCCCCCTTCCTTGTCCTATTCGGACTAGGGGGAGGGCGCGGCCTGCCTGGCGGCCCTCCTCTTCTCCCTCATGGCCCTAAGGCCCATTAACCCCCAGGAGGTTCGGTAACCCCGGTGTTCGGTAAAATCCCGATTTCACGGAACTATTCAGAAGTCAAACATAGGCTTCAATATATCAATCTTTATGTCTCGACCATTTGAGACTCCTCGTCATGTCTGTGATACATCAGGGACTCGAACAAACTTGGTACATCAAAACTTATAAACTCATAATAAAGCTGTCATCATAGCGTTAAGCGTGCGGACCCTACGGGTTCGAGAACTATGTAGACATGACCTAGAACTATTCTCGGTCAATAACCAATAGCGGAACCTGGATGCCCATATTGGTTCCTACATATTCTTCGAAGATCTTTATCGGTCAAACCGCATAACGACATCGTTGTTCCCTTTGTCATCGGTATGTTACTTACCGAGATTGATCGTCGGTATCAATACCTAGTTCAATCTTGTTACGGCAAGTCTCTTTACTCGTTCCGTAATACATCATCTCACAACTAACTTATTAGTTGCAATGCTTACAAGGCTTATGTGATGTGTATTACCGGAGGCCTAGAATACCTCTCCAGAGCAATCGGAGTGACAAAACCTAATCTCGAAATCGCCAACCCAACATGTACCTTTGGAGACACCTGTAGTACTCCTTTATAATCACCCGATTCGTTGTGGCGTTTGGTAGCACCAAAGTGTTCCTCCGTAAGCAGGAGTTGCATAATCTCATAGTTACGAGGAACATGTATGGGTCATGAAGAAAGCAATAGCAATATACTAAGCGATCAAGTGCTAAGCTAACGGAATGGGTCATGTCAATCATATCATTCTCCTAATGATGTGATCCCATTAATCAAATAACAACACATGTCTATGGTTAGGAAACATAACCATCTTTGATTAATGAGCTAGTCAAGTAGAGGCATACTAGTGACTTGTATGTTTGTCTATGTATTCACACATGTATTATGTTTCGGTTAATACAATTCTAGCATGAATAATAAACATTTATCATGATATGAGGAAATAAATAATAACTTTATTATTGCCTCTAGGGCATATTTCCTTGAGTCTCCCACTTGCACTAGAGTCAATAATCTAGATTACGAGTAATGATTCTAACACCCATGGAGTCTTGGTGCTGATCATGTTTTGCTCGTGGAAGAGGCTTAGTCAGCGGGTGCGCAACATTCAAATCAGTATGTATCTTGCAAATCTCTATGTCTCCCACTTGGACTTGGTCCCGAATGGAATTAAGCGTCTCTTGATATGCTTGGTCCTCTTGTGAAATCTGGATTCCTTTGCCAAGGCAATTGCACCGATATTGTCACTGAAGATCTTCATTGGTCCCGATGCACTAGGTATGACACCTAGATCGGAAATGAACTCTTTCATCAGACTCCTTCAATTGTTGCTTCGAAGCAGCTATGTACTCCGCTTCACATGTAGATCCCATACGGCTTTGTTTAGAACTGCACCAATGCAGCAGCTCCACCGTTTAATAAAAATACGTATCCGGTTTGCGATTTAGAATCGTCGGATCGATGTCAAAACTTACATCGGCGTAACCATTTACGACTAGCTCTTTGTCACCTCCATATCGAGAAACATATCCTTAGTCCTTTTCGGTATTTGGGATGTTCTTGACCGCTGTCGATGATCCACTCTGGATTACTTTGGTACCTTCTGCCAAGCTTATTGCTAAACATCGTCGGTCTGGTACACAGCATTGCATACATGATAGAGCCTATGGCTGAAGCATAGGGAACATCTTTCATTTCTCTCTATCTTACTGCTGTATGGTGGGCATTGAGTCGACTCAATTTCACACCTTGTAACACAGGCAAAAATCCTTTCTTTGCCTGATCCATTTTGAACTTTTCAAAACTTTGTCAAGGTATGTGCTTTGTGAAAGTCAATTAAGCGTCTTGATCTATCTCTATAGATCTTGATGCCCAATATATAGCAACTTCACGAGGTCTTTCATTGAAAACTTTTATTCAAGTATCCTTTTATGCTATCCAGAAATTCTATATCATTTCCAATCAATAATATGTCATCCACATATAATATCAGAAATGCTCTGAGCTCCACTCACTTTCTTGTAAATCTGGGCTTCTCCAAAGTGCATATAAAACCATATCTTTGATCACACTATCAAAGCGTTTATTCAACTCGAGAGGCTTGCATCGGACCATAAATTGATCGTTGGAGCTTGCACACTTTGTTAGCACCTTTTGGATCAACAAAACCTTCTGGTTGCATCATATACAACTCTTCTTCTAGAAATCCATTCAAGAATGCAGTTTTACATCCATTTGCCAAATTTCATAATCATAAAATGCAGCAATTGCTAACATGATTGAGACAGACTTAAGCATCACTACGGGTGAGAAAGTCTCATCGTAGTCAACCCCTTGAACTTGTCGAAAACCTTTTGCAACAAGTCGAGATTTATAAACGATTACATTACCATCGGCGTCGGTCTTCTTCTTAAAGATCCATTTATTCTCAATGGCTTGCCGATCATCGGGAAAGTCAACCAAAGTCCATACTTTGTTCTCATACATGGATCCCATCTCAGATTTCATGGCTTCCAGCCATTTTGCGAATCTGGGCTCACCATCGCTTCTTCATAGTTTGTAGGTTCGCCATGGTCAAGTAACATGACTTCGAATAGGATTACCGTACCACTCAGTGCGGATCTTACTCTGGTTGACCTCTGAGTTCAGTAGAAACTTGATCTGAAGTTTCATGATCAATATCATTAGTTTCCTCACTAATTGATGTAGTTGTCACGAGGAACCGTTTCTTGTGATGAACTACTTTCCAATAAGGAGCGAATCTGATTATCTCATCAAGTTCTACTTTCCTCCCACTCACTTCTTTCGAGAGAAACTCTTTTCTAGAAAGGATCCGAATTTAACAGCGAAAATCTTGCCTTGGATCTGTGATAGAAGGTGTACCCAATAGTCTCCTTTGGGTATCCTATGAAGACACATATCTCCGATTTGGGTTCGAGCTTATCTGGTTGAAGTTTCTTCACATAAGCATGCCCCAAACTTTAAAAGCGACAACTTTGGTTTCTTGCCAAACCACAGTTCATGAGGTGTCGTCTCAGCAGTTTTGATGGTGCCCTATTTAGCGTGAATGCGGCCGTCTCTAAAGCATAACCCCAAAGCGATAGCGGTAAATCGGTAAGAGACATCATAGACCGCACCATATCTAGTAAAGTATGATTCGACGTTCGGACA
>JAHIAM010003343.1:0-68279 GCA_021605205.1 Aegilops longissima
TTAGAACGACGGTAGTAAATAAGATGATCCTCATTAAAATTTCAAGAAAGTGTTCCCCTAACTGTGCACCGCTATGAAAGTTCGTTGTTTCAAGCACCACGTGATGATCGGGTGTGATAGATTCTAACGTTCACATACAACGGGTGTAAGACAGATTTACACATGCGAAACACTTAGGTTGACTTGACGAGCCTAGCATGTATAGACATGGCCTCGCAACACAAGAGACCGAAAGGTCGAGCATGAGTCGTATAGTAGATACGATCAACATGAAGATGTTCACCAATGATGACTAGTCCGTCCCACGTGATGATCGGACACGGCCTAGTTGACTCGGATCATGTAATCACTTAGATGACTAGAGGGATGTCTATCTGAGTGGGAGTTCATTAGATGAACTTAATTATCCTGAACATAGTCAAAAGCCCTTTGCAAATTATATCATAGCTCGCGCTTTAGTTCTACTGCTTTAGATATGTTCCTAGAGAAAATATAGTTGAAAGTTGACAGTAGAAAATATGCGGACAGTAGAAGGCTTATATCCTTAATGCACCGCTCGCTGTGCTAGACCTCGAACGTGTTCTGTGGATGTTGCGAACATCTGACATACACATTTTGATGACTACATGATATTTCGGTAATGTTGAATGGTTTAGAATTGAGGCACCGAAGACTTTTTCGAAACATCGCGGAACACATAAGATGTTTCGAGGGCTGAAATTGGGATTTCAGGCTCGTGCACACGTCAAGAGGTACAAGACCCCCGACGATTTTCTTAGCCTGCAAACTAAGGGAGAAAAGCTCAATCGTTGAGCTTGTGCTCAGATTGTCTGAATACAACAATCACTTGAATTGAGTGGGAGTTGATTTTCCAGATGAGATAGTGATGTTTCTCCAAAGTCATTGCCACCAAGCTGCTAGAGCTTCGTGATGAACTATAACATATCAGGGATAGATATGATGATCCTTGAGATATTCGCGATGTTTGACACCGCGAAAGTACAAATCAAGAAGGAGCATCAATTGTTGATGGTTGGTGAAACCACTAGTTTCAAGGAGGGCAAGGGCAAGATGGGATACTTTATGAAACGGCAAAACAGTTGTTGCTACAGTGAAAACCCAAGGTTGAACCCAAACCCGAGACTAAGTGCTTCTGTAATGAGAGGAACGGACACTAAAGCAGAACCACCCTAGATACTTGGTAGATAAGAAGGCAGGCAAGGTCGACGGAAGTATATTGGATATACATTATGTTAATGTGTACTTTACTAGTACTCCTAGTAGCACCAGGGTATTAGATACCGGTTCGGTTGCTAAGTGCTAGTAACTCGATATAAAAGCTATGGAATAAAAGGAGACTAGCTAAAGGTGAGCTGACGATATGTGTTGGAAGTGTTTCAAGGTTGATATGATCAAGCATCGCACGCTCCCTTTACCTTCGAGATTGGAGTTAAACCTAAATAATTGTTATTTGGTGTTTGCGTTGAGCATAGACATGATTGGATTATGTCTATCGCAATACGGTTATTCATTTAAGGAGAATAATGGTTACTTTGTTTATTTGAATAATACCTTCAATGGTCTTGCACCTAAAATGAATGGTTTATTATTAAATCTCGACCGTAGTGATACACTTGTTCATGCCAAAAGATATCAGATAGTAATGATAGTACCACCTACTTGTGGCACTGCCATGTAAGTCATATTGGTATAAAACGTATGGAGAAGCTCCATGTTGATGGATCTTTGGACTCACTCGTTTTTGAAAAGTTTGAGACATGCGAACCATGTCTATTGGTGTATATGCATGAACAAACTCCATGTAGATGGACCGTTTGGACTCACTTGATTTTGAATCACTTGAGACATGCAAATCATACCATATGGGTAAGATGACTGAAAGCCTCGTTTTCAGTGAAATGGAACAAGAAAGCAACTTGTTGGAAGTAACACATTTTGATGTGTGCAGTCCAATGAGTGCTGAGGCACGCAGTGGATATCGTTATGTTCTTACTTCACAGATGATTTGAGTAGATACTGAGTATATTTACTTGATGAAACACAAGTCTGAATTATTGAATGGTTCAAGTAATTTCAGAGTGAAGTTGAAGATCTTCGTGACAAGAGGATAAAATTTCTATGATATGATCATAGAGATGAATATCTGAGTTACGAGTTTTGGCACGCAATTAAGACATTGTGGAAATTGTTTCACAACTAACACCGCCTGGAACACCATAGTGTGATGGTGTGTCCGAACATCATAGATGCACCCTATTGGATATGGAGCATACCATGATGTCTCTTATCGAATTACCACTATCGTTCATGGGTTAGGCATTAGAGACAACCGCACTCACTTTAAATAAGGCACCACGTAATTCCGTTGAGACGACACCGTATGAACTATGGTTCTGAGAAACCTAAGTTGTCGTTTCTTAAAAGTTTGGGGCTGCGACGCTTATGTGAAAAAGGTTTCAGGCTGATGAGCTCGAACCCAAAGCGGATAAATACATCTTCATAGGACACCCAAAACAGTTGGGTATACCTCCTAATTCAGATCCGAAAGCAATAGGGATTGTTTCTTGAATCGGGTCCTTTCTCGAGGAAAAGTTTGTCTCGAAAATTGAGTGCGAGGATGGTGGAGACTTGATAAGGTTATTGAACCATCACTTCAACCAGTGTGTAGCATGGCACAGGAAGTTGTTCCTGTGGCACCTACACCAATTGAAGTGGAAGTTGATAATAGTGATCATGAAACTTAGGATCAAGTCACTACCGAACCTCGTAGGGTGACAAGGATGCATACTACTTCAAATGGTACAGTAATCATGTCTTGAAGGTCATGTTGCTAGACAACAATGAACCTATGAGCTATGGAGAAGCGATGGTGGGCCCGGATTCCGACAAATGGCTCGAGGCCATAAAATCCGAGAGAGGATCCATGTATGAAAACAAAGTGTAGACTTTGGCAGAACTACCCGATGGTCGGAAGGCTGTTGAGTACAGATGGATTTTAAAAGAAAGACGGACAATGATGGTAAGTATCACCATTAAGAAAGCTCGACTTGTCGTTAAGATGTTTTCCGACAAGTTCAAGGAGTTGACTGTGGTGAGGCTTTCTCACTCGTAGCGATGCTAAGAGTCTATTGGAATTGGATTAGCAGTTACTGCATTATTTATGAAATCTTGCAGATAGGATGTCAAAACATTGTTTCCTCGACAATTTTCTTGAGGAAAGGTTGTATGTGATACAACCTGAAGGTTTTGTCAATCCTGAAAGACGCTAACAAGTATGCAAAGCTCCAGCAATCCTTCTAAGGACTAGAGTAAGCATCTCGGAGTTGGAATGTACGCTTTGATGAGATGATCAAAGATTTTGGGTTTATATAAAGCTTATGAGAAACTTGTATTTCCAAAGAAGTGAGTGGGAGCACTATAGAATTTCTGATGAGTATAAGTTGTTGACATATTGTTTTTCAGAAATGATGTAGAATTTATGGAAAGCATATAGGGTTAGTTGAAAAGTGTTTTTCAATAGAAAACCTGGATTAAGCTGCTTGAACATTGAGCATAAAGATCTATGAGGATAGATCAAAAACCGCTAAATGGTTCTTTCAAATGAGCACATACCTTGACATGATCTTGAAGGTGTTCAAGATGGATCAGTCAAAGAAGGAGTTCTTGCCTGAGTTGTAAGGTATGAAGTTAAGAGTTAAAGCTCGACCACGGCAGAAGAGAGAGAAAGGACGAAGGTCGTCCCCTATGCTTCAGACGTAGGCTCTATAGTATGCTATGTTGTGTACCGCACCGGAAGTGTGCCTTGCCATGAGTCAGTCAAGGGGTACAAGAATGATCCAGGAACGGATCATTGGACAGCGGTCAAAATTGTCCTTGGAGTAAATAAGGACATGTTTCTTGATTATGGAGGTGATAAAGATTTCGGCGTAAAGGGTTACGTCGATGCAAGCTTTAACACCAATCCGAGTGACTCTGAGTAGCAAACCGGATACATATAGTGGAGCAACCATTTGGAATAGCTTCAAGTGGAGCATGGAAGCAACATTTACAATATGACCTAGAGATTTGCGAAGTGCATACGGATCTGAATGTTGTAGACCCGTTGACTAAAACCTCTCTCACAAGCAAAACATGATCAAACACCAGAACTCATTGAGTTTTAATCACATGATGATGTGAACTAGTTTAGTGACACTAGTAAACTCTTTGGATGTTAGTCACATTGCGATGTGACCTGTGAGTGTTAATCACATGGCGATGTGAACTAGATTATTGACTCTAGTGCAAGTGGGAGACTGTTGGAAATATGCCCTAGAGGCAATAATAAATAAGTTATTATTATTATATTTCCTTGTTCATGATAATCGTTTATTATCCAGCTATAATTGTGTTGATAGGAAACTCAGATACATGTGTGGGTACATAGACAACACCATGTCCCTAGTAAGCCTCGACTAGCTCGTTGATCAATAGATGGTTACGGTTTCCTGACCATGGACATTGGATGTCGTTGATAACGGGATCACATCATTAGGAGAATGATGTGATGGACAAGACCCAATCCTAAGCCTAGCACAAAGATCGTGTAGTTCGTATGCTAAAGCTTTTCTAATGTTAAGTATCATTTCCTTAGACCATGAGATTGTGCAACTCCCGGATACCGTAGGAATGATTTGGGTGTACCAAACGTCACAACGTAACTGGGTGGCTATAAAGGTGCACTACGGGTATCTCCGAAAGTGTCTGTTGGGTTGGCACGAATCGAGACTGGGATTTGTCCTTCCGTGTGACGGAGCGGTATCTCTGGGCCCACTCGGTAGGACATCATCATAATGTGCACAATGTGACCAAGGGGTTGATCACGGGATGATGTGTTACGGAACGAGTAAAGACACTTGCCGGTAACGAGATTGAACAAGGTATCGGCATACCGACGATCGAATCTCGGGCAAGTACAATATCCCTAGACAAAGGGAATTGCATACGGGATTGCTTGAATCCTTGACATCGTGGTTCATCTGATGAGATCATCGTGGAACATGTGGGAGCCAACATGGGTATCCAGATCCCGCTGTTGGTTATTGACCGGAGAACGTCTCGGTCATGTCTGCATGGTTCCCGAACCCGTAGGGTCTACACACTTAAGGTTCGGTGACGCGAGAGTTGTTATGGGAAATAGTATGTGGTTACCGAAGGTTGTTCAGAGTCCCGGATGAGATCCCGGACATGACGAGGAGCTTCGGAATGGTCCGCAGGTGAAGATCGGTATATTGGACGAAGGGTATTGGAGTCCGGAATTGTTCCGGGGCTACCAGGTGATGACCAGCGTGTCCAAAAGGGGTTTCAGAGGCCCCAACAAGCTTTGGGGGGCCTTATGGGCCAAGGGGAGAGGGCACATCAGCCCACTAAGGGGCTGAGCGCCCCTCCCACCCCATCTCACGTAACTCTGAGAGGTGGGGCGCCACCCTAGGGCAGCCGCCCTCCCGGCTTGGGGGCAAGTTTCCTAGGGGTGGGGCGCCAAACCCATCTAGGGTTTCCCTATGGCCGCCGCCTCCCTAGGGAACCCTAGGGCGCCCCCTCCTCCCTTCCCCTATATATAGTGAGAGAGAGAGAGAGAGGGCAGCCGCACCCTTCTCCTGGCGCAGCCCTCTCCCTCCTCCAACGCCTCCTACTCCTCCGAGCAGCACCAGTCACTTGACCTAGCGCTCTACCTCACCCCGAGCAGCACTCATCCTCTTTCCCCCCCAGCGCTAGGTTAGCCAGCCTCCGCCGGCCGCCGCCATTGCAGTTCCTTGTGTCGCCGATGACACACACGCCGCTTGTCCAAATCGCCCAAGGAGCCATGGAGAAGAAGAAAGAGAGGTCATTGACCTCCATTCTTGGGAAGGAGCCAGCGATTGGAAAAAAGAAGAAGGGCAGAAGCAAGACCTCCAGCTCCATGGACGCCGGCATCGAGCCGTCCGTTCGTTCCAAGGCCAATCCAAGCATCGTCCTTGTTGACCCACTTGTGAGGGCAAAGCAGCAGGCGCGAGCAGTGCCACCCCGCCTCCGCCTCGGCGTCACTACGACAACAAAGGTATCGGCACGCGGGCGGCAGCTGCTGTTGCATCCGGCTGGACCGGCTCCGCGAACACCTCCGTCACGCCTACTTCTCCGGCTGAAGCTGAGTCCTGGGTAAGCAAAAAGCAGTGGCCTGCTCTTCTTTCCTTTGGATATAAATAAAGCTTGTGAGCTTGTTGTGTGATGCATAGGGATAAGCCAGAGAACAACAAAAGAAGTAGTAAATTTCCTATTGTTTCCACTTGATTTATGCCCATCTGCTATTGTCCATTATAATCAGTTGTGCCTAAGTAATTGATTGTTTCCTGAAGATTTGCATATGACTAAGTCTAACGCAACCAGACTCCTCCAGTTTTGCGCCTGCAGATATTCTGTAGCAATTGCATAATATTTTACAGTCTGTAACATGATTGTCTATTTCTGATGTAGCAAGTTATTATTCAGTCTGCTAGCCTAGCTAGCTTTGTGTAGGAGGAATCAAGTTATTATTTGGCTGTTCATTGGGCGCGTTTGAATGTATATGTTGTACAACATTGGGTGCATTTGAGTGTATATACTGTCTAAAAAGTGAGTATTTATGCCCATGTAATGCCCCTGTTTATTGAGGGCTCAATTGTTTTGTTGTAGAAATTATAGATGGATGCATATGTTTAACTTCATTCTTGCTGTCCTAATCTCAGTATACTTGCCGTACAAATATTTAGTGGATTTTCCTTCAAAATATCATTGTTTGAACAGGAACATGAGCCGGAAGAGGATCGTGTCCAGGAGCAGGATGAGGAAGGGAAGGATGAGAATGTGTATGTGCCTGCTGATGAGTCCGAGTCTGAGGAAGAAGAGAACTCGTATGATCTTAGAGATGACATGTCAGAGGATGAAATGGATATTGTTCAGTCCCCTGGAGGTGAGACTGATGTGTTTGTTGTTAGTTCAGAAGAAGATAATGCAAGAATAGGAGAGAAACGCAAGAAAGGGGTGAAAGTCAAGCGCAAGGTCACTACCAAGGGCAGTAGCAAGTCCAGTACTAGCAGGGAGAGTTCAGATTGTTGGACTTTTTTTGAGAAGGTGAAGGTGAAATCAGAAAAGGATCCTAAGGTTGAAGAGTTGAAGGCAAAGTGCATGCATTGCCACAATTTATACATATATGTTCAAGGTTCAAGCACCACAACACTTAATAGGCATATGAAGAAGTGTAAGATCTTCAAGAACAAGGTTGCGACGAAACTTATACAATCACGGCTTGGGTACAAGCCGTCCGATGTTAGAGGTGAATCCGGTCTTCCTCTAGGTGTGCCATCCAATGGGTATGAGCACACAACTATGAAGGAGTTGATTGCAAAAATGGTGGCTGTCCATAACTACTCATTCAGGATGGTGGAACATGAGTGGTTCAATATTGTGATGAAGTACTCGAACCCGCTATATCAAGAAATTGGTAGGAAGGCAATAAGAGCTGAGTGTTTGAGGGTTTTCAATAAAGAGAAGGAAATCCTTAAGGCAGCCCCTGAAGAATGTGGACCACATTAGTCTCACTACAGATATGTGGACAAGTAACCAAACCATTTCTTATATGTGTGTAGTGGCACACTATATAGATAAACATTGGAGGATGCAGACTCGTGTGCTTGCGTTCATGGAGTTGGACCCCCCCTCACAGTGGAAACGTCATGGCTGTTGCGTTGTTTGAATGTGTGACTGAATGGAAGATAGAAAACAAGATAGTGTCCATCACACTAGACAATGCATCAAACAATGATTCGGCTGTTAGAGATTTGAAGGCAATGTTTTCTGTTCGAAAAGGGACAGACTTTGAAGCCAAATATTTCCATGTCCGGTGTTGTGCTCACATTGTCAACTTGGTAGTGCAGGATGGGACAGCCTGCATGAGCACTTTGGTAACGAACCTAAGGGAGACAGTGAAGTACTTCAAGAAGTCCCCTTCCCGGCTGCACAAATTTGTTGAGATTTGCAGGAGTTTAGGCCTTAAAATTGGAGCGCATTTGACCCTAGATGTTTGCACGAGGTGGAGTTCTACATACAAGATGTTGGAAACTGGCCGACCATATAGGCAAGCCTTGGTGTCTTATGCTGATTCGGATGCCAACTACAAGTGGAAGCCTACAAACAAAGAATGGGATATGTTTCAGCTTATTGAACCATTGTTGTTTGCTTTTGCTAGAGTGACTACAGCCTTTTCAGGTCAATCCTATCCCACCGCCAACATATTTTACCCCCACATTGTGAGTATCAAAATTGCTTTGAGAAAAGCCATGGTTCATAAGGACAAAACCTACAATGCTATGGGACATGCTATGATGGACAAGTTCAACAAATATTGGGAAGAACCAAACAATGTCATGGTTCTTGCCACTTTCCTGGATCCAAGGTACAAAATGAAGTACGTGGATTGGTGCTTTGGGCAGATCTATGATGAGGATAAGGCTGAAACTGAGTTGTCTGCATTCAAGAAAGATTTGGACAAGTTGTATGAGAAATTTGATTCTCAAAAGAGGCAAGCTGAACCTCAATGCAAGAATACTTGCAATACAAGTACCTCAATGCCACCTGCAGATTCTGAGTATCTCTCATTCTTATCATCCACTTCTACAAAACGATCTAAGAGTGAATTGAGAAACTATATGGATGATGCAAATGAGGGTATGGTTGCCACTTTCAATCTGCTAGAGTGATGGAAGGTGAATGCACTTAGGTATCCTGTTTTGGCAAACATGGCAAGAAGATTCTTAACTATCCCTGCTAGCTCGGTGTCTTCTGAATCCACTTTTAGCACCGGTGGAAGAATTCTGGATGATTATCGAAGCTCTCTAAAACCATACATGGTGGAGGCATTGGTGTGTGGCGGAAGCTATATCAAGGGTGCTCACAAAGACTTAAATGTGTTGGTATGATTTCGATCTATGTTTTATGTCGTATGATTTCAATATGCATCATGTTATTGCCATAAACTAAAAATCTAATGGCTAACTTGCACAAAACTAGGATGTGGAAGAAGATGATGAGGAGGAGGATGTGGAGAAGGTCAAATTGCCTAAAAGTGTGGCAGATTGCAACTACTAGTAAGTATGTTACTTGTAAGATTTTTTTAGTTTACTTTTGTTACTTGTAGGCTTTTCTTATTTACAATAACCATTGTTACATGTAGGATACATTGTAGGGAGAAGACCATCAAGATGCATTTGTTAAATTTGCACATGGAAGTAAATCAAGCAATGGATCTATATTGGTCGTCCCCCTTGAATGATGGAGTTCTTGCATGGCTTATGTTGCCTGAACTTTAGATGTGACATATGTCAACTTCTCAACCTTGGACTATTAAGTTTATGTTGTCATTGAACTTTGAACTATGGATGTGACATATGTCATCTTATTTTGCTAAACTCATGAATGGTTTATGTTCATCTCAATTTCTTCAGTGTTGTCCAAACTTGGGTGCATTTGATGTCCAAATTTCATTGTACTTGCTGTCCAAACCTGTATATATTTTTCTGTCAATAGTTTCAGACATTCAGTGTTAGTACTGTCCAAACTTGGGTGTACATGCTATCAAAGTTTCAGGCTTTCAGTGTTGATGCTGTCCAAAGTTAGCACTTGGGTGTATTTGCTGTCAAAGTTAGCACTTAGCACATATAAATACTACTATATTAGGAAGAGAGGGAGTAGTCTGCACGCTGATGTGCAGTGCACACGAGCTGCCGAGTTGGACCGAGCCAGCACACAGCTCGGGTCGAGCCTGCTACTTAGGCTCGCCTGAGCAGTTAGCTCGGGCTGGCTCGGCTCGTGCTGGGCGAGCTAATGGCTGGCTCGGCCCGAGCTCGGCTCGGCTCGGCTCGCGTCCAGGTATAGCCGGCGCCCCTCCTCCTCCAACGCCGGCGCGCCTCCTCCCCCACGGCAGCCGCCCTTCGCCCCAACCACCTCCCCGCCACCAGGTGCGCCGCTGCATTAACCACCTAACGTCCGTTGTTGCATACAACCCTGCGCTTCCGTCGCTGGACCATCACCTCTCCTTGGATCAAGACCGGCCCTCCCCCTGGTCGCGGCCAAGCGCCGCCCCTCCCAGCGTTCCACCTCCTACCTCGCCAAGGTCGGCCGTCACCTACGCCATGCCCCGGTCCTCCACTCCGCGCAGTTCGACCTTGTACGCCCGCACCGTTCGACCTCGCCGGAGCCTCCAGTGCATATGGAGATGTTGTTGGTTGATCAGTTTGATGCCCCACGCACCTGGGCAGAGCATGAGCACGAGTAGCCGGAAGTAGACGCTCATCGCATGGCAGTGGCATTGCGTCTGCTCTTGTACATTGTCTCTCTCTTCTTCTTGACTTTCCTTCTATCTCTCCTAGCTACAAGTAGTAGGTGCATCTCTGTCAGTGCTACTCTCTGTTCTTTCTCTATGCTTCGGTTAGCAAATATGTATAAAAGGATAACTATATACTGCTTTTAACAAAATTGATAAAAAAGGAAGTTCAACAACAAGACAACGGGGGGATGTTTGGTGGTATGCTTTGGCAGAAACCTTAGTAGTCAGTGGACAATTCAAGTTCAGTACAAGATTTCAGCATGGACCATTTTCAGTCCAGGGAGATGTTCAACACTACTAAAATTAGTTTAGCTTTTCGGTTATGCCCTTACTACATATTGTTTAATTTCCATACTAATGTGGGAAAAACAAAGGTTATATCTTCTTGCAAGTTCAGGAAGAAGAAATTCAGTTGAATTTGTTCTAGGGAAAAAGGTTAAATCCTGTGTTGCCGCAGGTCAGCCACTTGAGAGGGTCAACATTCACCGCATTCGACCTGCCCTCGCACCTCTCATAGAACTTCCCCAGCTGCTTGATCCGGTGGATAGAACAGACAATATTCATCGTCTAATGGTTACTGAATTTCTTCGGCAGTCACCAACAGTCTGAAGTGATAAATCGATGCAAAAGTGTTAGTGCTGAAGCTTTTGTAGAGAGACAGAGACAGAGAGAGAGCATAGCAACACTGAGAGGATAATATTGTAATGTGTGGGAGAGAGAGAGAGAGAGCAGCAACAGTGAGAGGATAACAATGGAATGTGTGGGGGAGAAGGCATCACGTATTCTATTGAGTATTGACCACTACTTTTTCCAACTAGGTGCATTTTTAAAGTTGTAAACATGTACTGATGTACACGTCTATCTCAGCCTTGCCGCGCCTTCTTCTCTTGGTGTGATAAATTCTTCCAATTTTTTTGTGCCGTTCAATGTGTATACTAAAAGAAGGGGAAAACAACATGTGAACATCAGTGTGTATTGACCACTAATTTTTCCAACTAGGTGTGTGTGGGGTGTTGCTCTGTTTGTCTTGTACTATTGTGCAAAAATTTCGATTTAAATTTCTATTTGTGAAGGTCAAAATGTTGTGTTCAAGAAGGTCAAGTGTGTTATGTGTATCTCAGCAAGTTCAAATAATTTAAACATGCAAAAGAAAAACATGGGAGATTTGCAATTTTTTTAGAACTTGAAGTGACAATCAAATTGAAAAAGAGCATAAACAAAATTTAATTCTATAAAATTCACTTCAAAACATTAACATGAAAAAGAATGTTCTCTTTGGTCTCAAACAAAAAACAAAAATTAATAAAAAAAAGGGAATGTAGTTTACTCTTTACAAAATCCTCAGAAATGTTTCGTTAAATCAATTGTGCTTCTGCTCTATACGCGTTCATTGATATTGCCAACAAGCATACTATATTCAAAAAGTGGTTCGATGTTTATTACAAGACTAGATTTTTTTCTGCTACTAAGAAATAAAACCAAGAAGTCCAAAGTAAAAAGATGGAGAAGTTCGATGATTGTAGAAACTATGATTTTCCTTGTTATTTCAGAATTGAAACAAGAATTTCAAAAATAAAGTAACGCAAAAGTACGATGTATAAAAAATGGAAAATCCTAATATGTTAGTGGGAAGAACATAAGAAGTTCAGACAAAAAATAAGAGAGCACTTTGAAATGGATATTTCACCGTTTCTAATTAAAAAAATAAGAAGTTTGAATTTTAAACGTAGAGCAGTTCAAAAAATCATAAAAATGGGATTATCACGATTTCTAAAAAGACTCTAGAAGTTCAAATTTAAATAACGGGTCTGTTCAATATTTATTACAAAACTAGGATTTTGCCGTCAGTGAAAGAAATAAATCAGGAAGTCCAAATTACAAAAATAGACAAGTTAGAAATTTATAAAAAAAACTCAGATTTTCCTTGTTACTAAAGAATAAAAATGACGAAGTGCAAATTAAAATAGGGAGTAGATCGATGTATACGGGAAACTCAAATTATTACCGTTTCTTAGAAAAATAAAACTATGAAGTTCAATTTAAAAAAATGTTTGATGCTTATTTAAGAACATATTTCATTTCTAAGAATATGACTAAGAAGTTGAAATTAAAATAACAGAAAAGTTCCAATTATATAAAAACACATATTTGTTGCAAGAAGTTCACGTGCTCCTCCGTGCACGGTTTATAATATTTATTGCGGGACATTCGACCTCCAATTACATGTTTGAAAATGGCAAAAAATAACGTCCGACATTGAATTACATTTAATTCAGCGTATACACAAAAATGTAACAGAAGTTCATAGTGAAAACAACGAGAAGTCAAGTACTGTAAGGAGTGCATTTTATGTAAGAATAAAAGTATAGAAAAATAAAATCTTAAAAGGTTTGTTGAAAGAAATTCAAGTGCTCTGTCACGGGAAGTTCAAAAATTCTTGCGAGAGAGGTTCACCTTGTATTTCCATGTTCAAAAACACAAAAAAGAAATTGCATTTTTGCATTTTAAAATAATTCTTTCAATCCACAAAGAAGTTCAGTTATTATTTGGGAGCAATTTCATTTCCAAAAGAAAAAAAATTCAAATTATAAAGATTAATAAATAAACCAAGAAGTCTATATTAAAAAGATGGAGAAGTTCGATGATTATAGAAAATTCAGATGTTCCTCGTTATTAAAGAATGGAAATAAGAAGTTCAAAAATAAAATATCAAGAAGTTCAACTTTTAAATACAGAGCGCTTTAAAATTTCATAAAAATATTAAGAAATAAAACCAGGAAGTCCATATTAAAAAGATGTAGAAGTTCGATGATTATAAAAAACTCAGATTTTCCTCGTTATTAAAGAATGAAAACAAGAATTTCAAAAATAAAAAAACGCGAAGTTCAACGTTTAAAAAAAAGGCGCTTCAAAATTCATAAAAAAGGATTAAGAAATTTAGATTAATATTAATAAAAAACTCAAATATTTTCACGTAACCGAGAGAAGTTCAGATTAATAACTGCCAAAAGTTCACGTACTACACAATGTGCATTTTGTATTAAAAAAAAAAGCAAAGGCTAAAAGTTTTTTGTTGTTGTAAGTTCAAGTCCTCGGTCGGAGAAAGTTAAAAAAATTATTATGAGAGATGTTTGTACAAAAGGAATATGATTTGTGTAACGTCGATGAATGGATAACAAAATTACAAACGAAAATACGCCATAGAAGTTCAACGTGAAAATAGCAGGAAGTTCGACTACTATAGTCAATGAATTTAAGATAAAAAACTTTTAAAACCGTCGCGAGTATGAAAAAATGATCAACACGGGAAAGTTGTGTGTTTAAATCAGTTTTCCATCGGTATATTACTTACTCAATTCCGGTGAGTTTTTCCGGTGAGTGCATGGAGAGCTACGGGCAAAATAAGCATGTGAAAAACAGAGTGAAGTTCAAGTATACATGCCGAGAAGTTCAGGTTCTTCACGTGGTGCATTTTCAAAAAATCTGTTTCGCGATAAATACAGAAAGAATGATCTCGCCATTTTCGAAATTACATCAAAACGGCTAGGAATCGGAGAAAACCACCAACATGAAAAAGTTCCGCATTTTCCTTAGCTTTTCAACGTTATATTATTTGCCCAATTCTGATAAAGTTTATAGAAATTACGGCGAAAATGCGTTTTTAGCCATTTTCAAATTTTACTTAAAACAATAAGGAATTGGAAGAAACAATATATATGAAAAAGTTTCTCATTTCCTCAAGATTTCTAACGCCATATCATTTGCTACATTCGGACGTACGGTTAAAAAAATAGCTCGAAAATACGAACTCGGTACAACGTGGACCGTTTTCTAAATTACTTTTAAACCGTTCAGAATTAGAAAAAACTTTAAACATGGAAAAGTAGCGCATTTTCATAAGCTTTCCAATGCTATATCATTTTCTTCAATCGGATTAGCCGTTTAAAAATGACATCAAAAATACAAACTCGGCTGTTCGGTTTGCGAAATTTTACGATTTTCCAAATTACTCTTTAACCATAGGGAATTAGAGAAAACTTTCAATATGGGGAAGGAGTGGCTCTGCAGCAACTTTCCAACGCCATATTATTTGCCTCATTCCGATAAACGGTTTTGAAATATGATTGAAAATACGTTTCACGTTTTTTATATGAACAAAAAAAGGTTTTCAAAACTTCTCTTAAACCGCTTACATTCTGTCAAAAATTTAACTTGAGTCATGATACTCATGTCCATAGCTTTCCAATGGTATATCGCAAGCCCAATTTGGGCAATTTTGACGGAAGTTCAACCTAGCAGTAGGAGAAGTTCAGGTCGAACAACTCAGACAGTAAAATTGCAACAGAGACATGTTTCATCATGGCCCGAGAGCAAATCCGCCAATGAGCGAGATTCCTATTTAAAACGGGCATTTATTTGCTAAAAACCGTTTGTAGATTACACTTACATCACATATAACATGACTGACCAAAAAAAATCGTGCGGGGAGACACGGTTGAGAAGATAGACCGAAGGTCGGGTTCTTATATAAGGAAGTTCAGGCGTGTAACTCAGGAAAGTTCCGTGATCAGAAAATAGTGTTTATATATATATATATATATATATATATATATATATATATATATATATATATATATATATATATAATGCTAAACTAAGCGTGAGTGTAGAATAGCTTATTCTATTATCCCTAGCACCCTATATATATATATATAGGGTGGGTCTATTATGATAACACCCCTTAAGACCTTATTCCACTAACACCTCGCCTTATTCTGCTAACACTTCAGCACCGTCCCGCACCACTCAACCGAACCGCATCAGAACCACCCACACCACCACCACTTCCCACCTTATCCTACTTTCTACCCCTGGTCAACCCGTCCCACGCCAGTGCCCGCAGCCCCGCACCACCCCAACCCACCACCCGCACGACCAGGACCCCAATCCCTCCACCTCCTTCTGACGCACCATCTCCCTCCACCACGCTGCACCACCGCCTCCTTCCACTGCGCCGCACCACCACCTCCCTCTCCCGCGTCGCTGCCCCAACTCGCTCCACCTTCCTCTGCCACTGTCGCACCATCGGGCTCGCGCCGCCCCGCCGCCTCTCTCGCCTCCAACCGCATCGTTGTTCCGCCGTCGACCCACCCCACCGCCGGCCTGGGCTCACGCCGCCACGAGCAGCCACCTATAGCGCCACCATTGTCGTGGCCACCAGCAGTCCCCGATCTGTCCGCCGCGGGCACCCAATCGGTCACCAGGGCCTTGCCCGCGCCGGATCCGGTCGTTCCGGCCACGGGCACCACCAGTGGCCTCCCACCTCCCACCCCCTCCACCTTCTACGCCTGTGCGTCGCCCCGCGCCGCCCTCTCTATGCGGCCACCAGCGCGCGCCTCCCCGCCTCCATCGCCTGTCCCGCCCCAGATACGGCGTGGATCCGCCGTCTCCATCATCGGCTGCTCTGGATCTGGGCAGTCCCGTTGCTGCCCGATGCAGGTGGAGTGTTGCGCCGCCGGATGCCCGTGCCTCCTGCTCCGACGACTCGCTGCTTCCCGGAGCCCTGACGTGACAACCACCCCGTCTCCATGGATCCACCGGATCCGGGATCCTCTGCTTCCCCCAGCCCGTAAGCCCCTTCCTCTCCCTGAGCTTCCACTGGACGGCTGTTCGTTACATCTCGACGCCGGCGAGGTTCATTTTGTATTCGCATGGAACTGGGTTACTCCTCCCGTGCAGTCCACCGACCCCGCGCTTGCAGTCCTTTCCCTCTCCTACTATCAGCGCTCGCAATCACCGACGACCATGATGTGCAGATCGGCGAACCCCCTCACGTGTAGCTCTCTCCTCATCAACATGTAGTTCCTTGGCGCCTCCATCCATGCCACAGGTACACAAAAAATGCCCAAGATCCAATTCTTCACTGTTTATTCTTCGCCGATGGTGAGCAGTGTAGGTTGCTCTTTCGTTGCAGGGTGGCATGCGGCTCTATCGACGGCGGCTTGCAGTTCTGACCACGGGCCTATGCAGTACGGCCGACGCCCTCCTTGTTCCCCATCTCCACTTGCAGTCCAGTCACCGGCAATCCTCCGCCACACATTTCTTGGCACATTGTTTTGCAGCCCACTTCGGCGACTATGCAATTTGTGCTGTACACGGGTGCAGATGATCCACGGATTGAGTGTTATTTTTCTCAAAAAAATGTATGTCGATGGAGTTGTCATTGTGCAAAATACACAGAAAACATTGTAATTATTAAAAACTCATTTGTACTTCATTTTGCAGTATTTTCTTGTTTAGACTAAAAAATGACGATGTATGAAAAAACCATGTAGTTTCTTACTCTCGACAACGCAATCCAGATTCGAGTTGTCTGCAGATTTGGAACATGAAAAAATGCAGTTCCCTTGTTGCCAAAAATGCAGTAAAAATGATGAAAATTTTCTTTCGTGTGTACGAAGTGCATTTTCTTTCGTGTGTTTCAAAGAATCAGTCGACTATATCAATACCTGCGGTGCGTTTGGTTTTTGGATGTGGTTCACTTTTGAGAGTGATGCCGTTCACTTGTGCCCAAAAATGGAAGTGCTAAAAGTTTAGCGCAACAACAAAGATAGTAATGAGGTT
Source organism: Aegilops longissima (assembly GCA_021605205.1). NCBI lineage: Eukaryota > Viridiplantae > Streptophyta > Magnoliopsida > Poales > Poaceae > Aegilops > Aegilops longissima. Next base: position 17,021 of record JAHIAM010003343.1, read on the forward strand.
CACTTTGATATATGTCGCCTATGCGGTCCACTCTCTTTCACAAAAAATTGAAAAAAAGACAACAAAAACTCGTCTGAGAAAAATTTACGTTTAAGAAAAGAAATTGTGAAGTCCGCTTGATCGTTTGATGCAGTGTGGTTTGACGGCAGTGACACAAAATGCATGAAGTCCCCTTTTGACGATATTGCAGTGCGTTTTGACCTTGTGTGCGATTCACTCTCAATAATAAGGTGCACTCTTGTTATATAAAAAAGTTAGAAAAAATGACAAATGAATCATGTAGTTTGTTTGTCTATCTGATGCAGTGCGGTATTCAGACTGAAGCAGTGCAGTTTTATGTCCGAAGCAGCGCGATTCGTCGATTTTGATGTCGCGAAAAAACAGAGTGCCCGCATTTCAGTAATTTGGAAACTGCTTTTAAACCATAATGAATTAGAGAGAGTGTTATACATGAAAAAGCTGCGCCTCGTCAATATCTTTCCAACGGCATATCATTTACATCATTCCGATGAGTGGTTTGAAAAAATTTCGCCAAAAAAGACCGCTGCCACATGTCGTCCACCGCACCGTTTTCAAAATTAATTTAAAACGGTAAGGAATCTGAAAACAAGTTCTACATATGAAAGTTGCGTCTTGTCCATAGCTTTCCAACGACGTATTACACGCCTCGTTTCGACAAATGGTTCAAAAACTAGAGTGAAAACAGTACCGGAAATTGCAATATTTTCAAAAAACGTAATTCCGTGATTCAGTAAATTTGAAACTGCTCTTAAACCGTAACGAATTAGAAAAAATAGTAGATTTGAAAAAGATGCGCCTCAACGATATCTTTCCAACGGCGTATCATTTGCTTTATTCCGATGAGCGTTTTAGAAAAAGTCGAAAAAATACGCTCGCTGCCACTCATCGTTCGCCACACCGTTTTTGAAACTGCTCTTAAACCGCGAGGAATCTCGAAAAGTGTTCAACATGGCGAAGTTGCACCTAATCCATAGCTTTCCAACGGTATATTATAAGCCTTGTTCCGATAAATGGTTAAAAAACTAGAGTAAAAACAGTACCGAAAAAACACTGCGTGCAGTTTTTTATGACACGAAGTTCACTAGTCTGTATTGCAGTGCTCGTCGTCAAAATGATGCAGTGCACTTCTGTTGAGTGTGCAGTGACGAAGTGTTATCAGAATAACTATTCTACTGATATATATTAACGCTAAACTAAGCGTGAGTGTATAATAGCTTATTCTACATCCAAGTAACGGTACATACAAAATACAGTAACACACTATGTAAAATATATTAATTTTCGTAAAAATGTAGTAAATTACAAACTTAGATGATAAAAAATATTTTCCAAATTACTATATTTTGTACACCGTTTTACTAGATTTTATACATAGCGTTACTAGGGGTGTAGAATAAGCTATTCTACACTCAAGCTTAGAATAACGTTATATATATATATATATATATATATATATATATATATAGGATTGACTATTTATCACCCTGGGTGAGGAATAGTTATTCTTCACCCCTCTATTTTAACATCAATGCATTGTAATTTTACGTTACGTAAGTTTTGTCTTATTACCGATGTAAAAGAGACTGTAAGAAAATATATAATCGTCGTAAAAAATATTTTATGTTATGTAAAATTACAAACGTAGAAACATAGTGTAAAATACACATAAACTATAAATTTTCTTGTCTTATGACCTATATTTTATTTTCTTATGCAAAATTTTACGTAGTGAATCAATAAGAATGTAACTATTTGAATTCCAAACGTAATTTAATTATGAAACGGTTGTAAGATTACCTCGGTGAAGAATAACTTATTCTGCACCCTGGATGATGAATAGCATCATCACTATATATATATATATATATATATATATATATATATATATATATATATATATATATATATATATATATATGTATCAAAACCGAGAGTATGTACGTGTAGTATGTAGTATATAGCAATGATTAGGTAGTATATATACTAATTTTTAGGTAGTATGTAACATGTTTTGAGTATGCTCTTTTTTACGTACAAATATGTACGTATTTCACAAACATAACAAAAACTATGGGCTCATATGCAATTTTTTCGTGTAACTTGCTTTCAAATATCTTAGATATAGTATATGAGCATATTTAAAATAATAAAATAATATATATAATATCACAAGGTAGTATATGAGATATGTGGGGTAACTACCACCGGGTGGTAGGATGAATTTTGGGGTTGAGAGCACCGCATGGTCCGTGCATCATATGTTTCACCGCCAAGGCGTGGAGTTCAGGATACTTCTGCTTGTCTAGGAGCTCGGCAGAAATGAGTCAGTCGTACTGCTCTGGAACGACAAGCTTATAGGCAGAATCCATGATCAACAAAAAATGTGCGTGGGGGAGGCCCCTCTTCTGGAACTCGACTACGTGTACATGTGCAGCAACAACACCCAAGATATTCTTCTTGAACAACATCTCTTTCATAGCCTCTATATTTCCATGGAACACACGAGCCACAAGATCAGGTCAGTCTTGCGCTGTCTGACCAGGAAACAACTCATTCGTTATCTCTTCCCAGTTAGGGTTGCAGGTCATGGTCAAGAAGATGTCAGACTTCCCGTAGGTATGGACAATTGTCATGGCATCCATATGCCTCCGCTTCATGTCGCGGTCGCCACCTGGGTACGTTCCAGGGAGCACTATCCTTACTCCAACAGCGCTTGCCCGGGTCTCCCCGGATGTAATTGCATCAACAACTCCTTTATACAGGTCGGCACGGATCTTTGTCTGGTTCTTCCTGTACCATTTCAACCTACAACTCTCAATCTTGATGTACATGTCCACCCCCAATTGCTGGAGCAATCATGATCCACAGAGTACGGGATTGAATATCCCAGGTCGTGTCTGGAGCATGTAACAGTAGTAGTCTCTCACCGAGACGAATAACCTGCTATTCCCCTCTGCACATGGATGAGTAATGCGAACACTAGGATTCATATGAGAAGTATACAATTCATCTAAACGACATAATACGCATAAAGGCTTACCTGCATCATCATCATCATCATCATCATCATCATCATCATCATCATCACGTCTACCTCTTGGTTGTTGCACAACCGGCCAAGGGACATCATGTTTAGGAAGTTCCGGGTGCCAACAGAGCTCCCCCCTTGGGTAGAAGAGTGGGTAAGAGAGCGGGTCATACGAGCCAGCCGTCACATGTATATTGTGCCTCTGCTTGTCATTCCCGCAAAGTGTAATCCAACGATCGAACCTCTTCGCTAGGTCAGTGCCCTCCACCCAAATTGTAGTGACCTCAGATGACAGAGGTCTATTATACTTCCGTTGGTCTAGTCTCTGGTCAGTGTTGAGGTCTATCCTGTAATCGTCGAGGTTGTCCCTGTGCGCACCCAAACTCCAATGGTTGTGGGCCAGCTCCAATGGCTTGCGAAAGGGATTGTTCAGATTAGTAATTTAACAATCACCAAATACCAATCAATTATCAATTCAATATACCTGAACCCTCTTTGGGGAGTCTATCAACATTGGTGATATCACCAAGAGGTTGTCGGAGCCCAGTTGTCGCCTCCATTTGTCGCTGTCGGTGTTGCTTAGCAAGATTCACGCTTTCCCAACGAGAACCAAACGGGGTCAAGTCGTTTGAGGACATCACTATCATAGACAATTGTCATTGCCATAGCAGATCAATAAGTACCATATACTATATTTAACGCACTTTAATCTACATTGAACAGAAGTAAAGTAAGTTCTTGGCATGTTTGGTACAATAATGCTTCTCTTCAGTTTTTGTGCCCAATAACCAGCATTGTCATCTAATGCAGTGCTTGCTACAGGTTCCGTAAAATGGCAGCGGGTAGAGTTCTTGTCCTGCACAAAGGAAGGTAACTAACCTTCTTGTATTATCTTTATATCCGCATGATTTTGGTGGAGGCAACAGAACAATTTGAAATGCATTGAGTTGTGCAATGGATTAACTACTTTGGTTCAAGTTTTCTTCTTCCTAGGCTGGTCGAGATTAAGAAGAGCAAAAAAAAAATTAGGAGAGTAGAAGAAACCACATAGAAAAGCATAGATTCAGGGGGACAACATGAAAATGTTGCTTTGGCCTGGCAGCATCATCTCGTCCTCCATTTGTAGTATTTTTTCTCGGACACAAACTTATTTCTCATACGCCACTGACAAGACAAACTTGCTTGGAGTTTTGGCTCCAGGGAGCATATACTCGCTGGTGAATAGTAAATAGAAAACAAAATCCTGAAGAAGGATCTTGTTTTGTAATCACAATAAATTTTCAAAATCCTGAAGTTTTTATGTAGACCTTCATGTTAGTGTAACAAGCGTGCTTGCCAATCATTTCGCTCTACTCCTTGCTATTGCTTTGGTGTCATCACTCTACTTCTCTCCATACAGTTTCACCCTGACATGAAAAGCTAGTTCTTATTATCCATGTCATTTATTGTTGTATGCATTGGTAACGCTCATATGTATATATGTGCTCCTCAAATATTTGGATTTTGAACCACCAGACTATTCAAATAAATGCATGGACTCTTACCTAAATATAAATAAAAGGCAGGGATAGTTCCATCAGTACATGCTTGAGGAACACTATGTTTGACCACCAAGATAGGTTTGTGCCAAGTACTGATTTGTGACAAGTATATATACAAACTGAAGATAGTTCCATCAGTATATATAGAAACTGAAGATAGTCAACTAAGTGCATATAAGTGCATACTGGATTCCATATCAATTATGTACCACAGTTATTTTAACAAGCTCTTGGTAATTAAAAAAAGGAACACTATGGAGCTAATCTGAAACCGCACAATCATATTCGTGCTACATTTATTCTGATAGCGTTGCTTGTTGAATAGAAATCATGTATATAGCAAATTATCCTCTCTGAGCCATGTTCTTGGTACAGGTTACTTCGGTAGAACGTCAGAAAAATTATAGCCGGGGTTAGGATACCTCTCGAGAAGCAGTAAGTTTTCGAAAGGGTTGAATGTATACATATGTCAAGCCTTGCTATGCATTGGTTGTATACTTAAAGTAGATGACTACTTAATTTGAACAGGTATATGCCTCGCTAGCACACAAGAACAGTCAGGACCATGTACGAATCAGACGAACAGTTGGGGCTATGTCACACCACCAATCGAACAGTTGTATAGTTAACCCAGTCTCTTCCCGCATTAGTTTAACCAGAAGTGAACTGTGTACAGGTTACTAACCTGTGTCTCGCTCGCAGCCGCGCCCGGACCCGTGTCTCGCTCGCAGCCGCGCCGGCACCCGTGGATCGCTGGAAGCCGCGCCGGCACCCGTGTCTCGCTAGTAGCCGCGCCGGCACCGGGGGCAAACTTTGAAGAAACATGCCTCGCACACCTGATCCGACGGCAAACTTTGAAGAAACAGTTCAAATCCACATGATCCGAACGCAAACCTGGAAGCGTGGAGAATCAGGCCTTGCCCGCCCCGCTCGGAAGATAGGATTCGAAAATTGTTTGTTGCATATGGAAAGAGCAAAAATATTAGATTAAACTGTTGTTTATGGAAGCTTCTCATGACGGAATTCTCCGATATGATTCCATATGATTTGACTTGATTGGTGTCGTAAACTGAAGGGAAGGATGGAAGGTTTGCTGTTTTATATGGAAGGGGATGGAACGTTTGGCTTGGTTCTTGTGATGCATGAAAGAAAACCGGTCTCGGTTTTCGGTGGGAAGAAAAAAAATTGGTGGGGGAGGGATCCCTGGTGGGAAGATCGATGGGACGGCGGGAATGAACGAAGCGAACGAACGACTTACGTACTGAGATATTAGGAGTAGAGATATATTCTCCAAATGTTCAAAATTACGCCGCCTTGGTCGTAGCAAAGTCAAAAATTACGCTTGCTTATAGGAATTCAGAATTGGAGATCTTCCTCAATTGGCTGCTCTGCCTATTCGTTAAACCATACATCTCAGATGCCACATATTTTATTCATATTTTGCGTTATGTGTAGAACAGAATGTCTGAAGAAGCATCTGCCAGTATCAGTGCCAGAGGGACTGAACGAACTTCAAATCATCGCTGTTTGATTCGAAGAGAAGATTTATACTGCAGTGACCAGTCAGGTATTTTAATCGGTCTTGGCGGCTACTCGAAGCAGAGCACAGTTTATTTTATTTTTAGTTATAGGGGTCAAACAAGGTTTATGGGCTAGTAATAGAGCAAAACTGTCTCCAATGTTGTAGAGAATACTTTTTAAGTCATGTTAATGAGCATGTATAACTATGATTCAAATGTTAAAAGCTGAAGCACCTGCTCAAGCATGCTAAATTACTAATCAACCAGAACTGTTGGTTGCAAGCCACCATTAGTAATTTTGTATAAAACTTTGCATTGTTTTCCTTTGTATTACCCAGTCTATTGGTTGCAGAGCACAGTTTATTTGCCGAAGATCTCTCTGAAAATGCTATCTATGGTGACGAAGACACAACAGGCTCCTGGAAATGCTCAAGTGATTCCAAATCGAATGAGCCTCGGTCAAGGTATCATATACAGTAAAATGAGTGTTGCACATTTTATCGTTTTCCCTTGGATAATGTTTTTATTGCAACACTGAGACTGTGTGCTTTAATGCATTAAATCAACCTCCACCCTCTCCAGCATCATGTTTAAGAATGCCCGACAGAACCCCCTGGCAGCCTATCCAGGGTTCAGACCCCGCTGCAGTTGCCGCTGCCATCACCGCCACCGCTGCTGCCGCCGGCGTTGACCCGAACGCGCCGCCCCCCACCGGAGTCGATTGGCGCCCCGAGCTGCAGCCTGAGATCTGTTCACAGGTCGGGAATCACCTGAGATGTGTCAAACATGCTCATGGCAGTTTAGGTACTAACAGTTGCTGAATATGGTGTGACTCTATCCAGCTGAAGACGGACAGAAGATACCACGACCTGGGAGGCACCGCCGTTGAATTGGGAGAAGCAATGGGGGAATCGTCATCTCCCCATCCCGAGCCAGCAGCTGCTTGAGAGAGCTCACGGTCCCAGGAGGTGGTCATTGCGACGGCACATGTCAGGTCAGCTAATTGCTTCTATTTCTTTCAACCAGTAGTACGTAGCAGCTATGGAGTGAGATGTGCTAATTAATTTGAAGTACTACCGTAGGCTTACAGAGTTTCCCTTTCTTTTCCTTTTATGTGTAACAGCCAAGATGATGTGCTTTACACTTACGACTCGTGCTGAGAGAGATCGGCAATTACCAAGTGCAGAGTTGAGAGGTACCTGAAATTTCAAACAATCTGTCGGTGGGTGAGGGTAGAGGCGGCCGGCTAGGGATGCTTGAACGCTTGAATGGACAACCAGGACGAACCAGCGACTGGCAGCGCGGCGAAGAAGGACCGAGGGCGGAGAAGCTGAGCGGATGAGCAACAGAATAGGCGCACCTACAGGCGTATTGGGGATCAATTAATTAGATCGATAGTTTTTTCTCAACAGGCGCACGTACTGGGATCGATTAGTCAATCGATCTGGAGTGGGCATTTACCTAGATGGGCTGGCTGTGCCTGACTTGTGTTCGTGTATCGATGGGCTGGCCGGTGTCCAGGTCAAAAAGTTACCGTGTCCAGCCCAAAAATCTGTACCGTGCATAAGGTGAACACGAGTTTTACCCGGTGCCAGTGACACAGGAAGAGACAACGTGCCTCCGCCCCTGCATGTACCCCTGTTTGTAGCAAAGAAGACTTCCTTAATTTTCTAACTGCTGACAGAGTTTCACATCTCAAGGTTGTCGAAATAAGATAGTGCTCTGTAGTGCATTCCGATTCAGCAGGGTACCCAGGAGCCCCACCAACCTGCAGTAATTATTCATCCCATTGTCGACAATTACAAGATGGGACCCAACTTCAAGAGAGGCCAGATGGTTTCTCCATACGGCGGAACATCACGGTGGCATTTCCTTGTAAATTTCAGTGTTGCATTGTTTAATCAGCTGATCTCATTCTAAAAATTCAGTGATGGTGGTACCGAGTACAGAGTACAGACACATGTGCAAAGCTCAGGCAGAATTAATGGCTGGGACTGGGAGATGGTCATCGTTCCAAGTAGCCTCTTGGATGGTCATCGTAAGTACCTTCACATTGAATTCTAGCAGCGAAGCCTCTTCATTTCGAGCAGTGATGTAGCCCGTATTGGGGTTAAGCATAGTAGTTTTGGGTTTCTACAGTTTCAAGGGGATTCAGAGTTCCACCTCTGAGTATCTTGATCTTATCTAACCATGCTCTGAGATTTAGATGTAGGGAATAGGGATTGCTAGTTCCTGATGGGTAATCAGAATAATGTTTGGGTTTTCCTCAAGGATGTCGGACACTATTTACAGTATGTTAAATGCAGACAATGCTGTTGATTTATGAGAATTATTTATTTACCTAGTGGATCCCCAATTGTATATCTGTCCCTATCAATGCAAATGCTGAGCCATGTTCCACTTTTACTGCTCTACATTATATTTTCACTGCCTGAAGGGTTAATATGCTCCTTGTCTTTTTCACTGATTGTCTTTTTCATAGACATGCACCGTATTATTTTCCCGTGTCATTCTTCTTTTCATAGACATGCACCGCATTATTTTTCCGTGTCATTCTTCTGAAGAATCTGAAGTTTCTGAACCTCTGTTGGTAATGCTGCAGGGTTCTGGTGGCGATGCCGACGGTCGTCGAGAGGTTCAAGGACTGGATGGTGTCGTGGCTGCCGATGTACGGAGAGGCGAAGCTGCTGCTCGTCATCTACCTCTGGCACCCCGGCACACGGGTAAGCAGACGATCAGACACCCCGAGCCCGAGAGATGATCAACATTTCAGATAGACTTGATTCGGTATGTGGCCAATTCTGAATCTGAATCTTAATGGTGTTCGGATTTCAGGGTGCGGAGCACGTGTAAGATGGCTTCCTCCATCCGCTGGTGGCGTGGCACGAGTCTGATATCGACCGGGGCCTGCTTGAGCTGAGGGCTAGGACGAGGGACGTGACGGCGTCAGAACTCAAGGCGGTGGCTGCCATTGGTCAAGTGTGGCTCGTCGAGGCTTCCCGCTGTGTTTCGTCGCAGCTGCAGGCCTCGAGATCAGGCCGGGAAGGTGCCACGCATTGATGAGTGAGCAAATTTTTGGATCGGACCATAACAATGTGTGTCAGTCTCTGGCGTCTAGAAGTAATGGTAAATTTTTGAATTTTCATGGCAAGAACAACTTTTGTAGGTAGCTGACACGCACAACACTGTGTTTACACTCTTACTTATGTAAAAGATATGAATTATACACGAGTTGCCTCTACAATAAGGAACTGTGATAGTAGATACGGCAATTGTGTGATAGAATGGAATTGATTGATTTTTTTTAAATTTCTAATAAGTTAGTAGTAGCGTGGGAAAAAACTGCTCGCTACTAGTATTTAGGGTACTAGTAGCGTTGGTATTACAGACACGCTACTACTATTTCGTTAGTAGTAGCGCGGGTACAAAATAGCAGTAGCATGGGTGGCACACGTTACTACTAACAAAGTTAGTAGTAGTGCGGGTTTAACCCACGCTACTACTAACTATTAGTTGTAGCGTGATACTAGTAGCGCGGATACCCGCACTGTTAGTAGCCTTTTTCCTAGTAGTGACCCTGTAGACACAGAGTCCAACTGTAATTTACCTTATACACAATATTCGACACAACTCTAACATTATTGATGGAATGGTGTCACATGAGGATTTTGTCACCGTGATGACCGGAACTACTTCGAGTCCTACAACTGCTCCAAGGCAAGCTCTTACCCTTTTTATTATTCTTATTTTCAAGTCGCCTCAGAGGATCTGGATTCATTAATAAGGAGAAGAGAGTTGTTGAGTTAATATACGAAAAACCAGGCTAAAACCATCATAAAATCCCACACAGGCAATGCCGTCCGTCCTGGCTACCCACACGAAGATGCACATACCACTGAGAAGAAAAAACACTGTCGAGGTTGTCACCAAGCTTCACCGTCATCACTCCATGAGCCAGCGACCACGACTTCCCCATCAACTTCATCAATGAAGCCTTCGTCGCAACAGACGCCAAGACCCATACTGGCCCATGCCAAACAGACGACCACCCGCATCGGTGTCTATACAGCTCCGACTGAAGAACCTAGTAGCGGAAAGAGTGACTTCCCCATCAACGAAGCCTTCATCGCAGCAGACGCCAAGACCCATACTGGCACATGCCAAACAAACGACCACCCGCATCGGTGTCTATACAGCTCCGACTGGAGCGACGAACCTAGTAGCGGAAAGAGCGTTGAGCTTGCGCTGAGCCGGACGCCACTGCCGAACCACACAATACTTACATAATATTCATGGATACATCTTTCGTTGGTATTCACGTCGCATACATACACAATATTCATACAAATAAGAGTGTATTTGTTGACAAAGCTCACTAGTGGGGTATAATTTACATCGAGCCTGGCTTGTAGGTACGACATCATGTAATTGTTATGGACGTGCTTGCCAATGGAAGAGAGCTCATCTTCGAGAAATACTCCATGGCTGTCCTGTTTCCCTCATGAATGTTGGCAATCGTTATCTTGTTATTGATGACTTGTGCTTAAAATTGACCTCAGGACATATTCTCAAGCATGGTCCAGATTTGTGTCACGCTCGTCATTCACACCATCCGTGTCAAGACGTCGTTTAAAAACAAATTGAGGATATCTCCTAGGACGTATTAGTCCTAAGCCAACCACATAGGCTGGATTGGAGATTCAATCTTTTCCTCAAAGGTTGTTTTCTCGATAATCTTGCGTGGTGTCACGGGAGATCCATCAAGATAACTACTGAGTTGGGCACCACGAACTGAGTCAGCCGAAATTTTTGCTTCCACAGCAACTCACGATCGACTGAAGTATACAAATTCTAACCTGATGGAAGCAACCTGTATTTTCTATGGAAACAAATTCATAGGCAGGAAAAAAAAGGTCACTTGTAGAAGGCAATTAAAGTTTCATCCAAAATAAGGATGATTTTTATTTGTATGGAAGCAAATCGCATGCATGAAAAGCATGGCACCTAATCAATTTGATATGCCCTGAATTATAGGAGCAGTTATTAAGAAGTAAATTGATTGAAATTAGTGCGGGATCATGCATGCTGCATGCACACTACTGGGGCTGTACGTGCTGTATCCGATGGTCATCATGGTTCTCATCATACGGTGGATGACTAGTCTTATCAATGCAAAGGATCAGTAGTCTGATCCCTAATGTCTCCCCATATGTTTCCCAATACTTTAGGCGGCCGTCTGCCCTTTTTTTTTTTTTTGCGGGCGGCAGTCTACATCTTTGATAACTTCGCACAAAATAAACTAAATAGAGGAGGTTTTATACCTGATTTTGGATCCAGTGACCTGTCTGCACAGTCGACTCACGCTGGTTCGATAGGTACATGAGAAAGGAGGCTAGATTTTTACCCGTCTTACAGAGTGCTCTACTTGCTCAAAACCTGAGCTTTCTGCAAGGACAATTGCAGCCTTAGGCAAATGACATGATCGTTCCGTGTGCTAGCTAATAGAAATTGGATAATGACTGAGAAGTTTTTACTACATACAATGATTGAAAGACTGAGAATAACCAATCCATGAATTCTTGCTGAGACAAAATAATGTGAACAATTACCTCATGGAACACTTGAAACTTCTCTTGATGAGATTGCTTCATCCTACAACTCCCACTTTGTTGGTTAAATAAGAAGTCAGAAGACCAGCTACATGGTGCAGCTCTGCAGGTGTGTGGCCCGTGTGAAGGAGGTTTTAAGGCCAGCTTGAAGTTGGGAACAACCCCATGACGGATCTGGAGAGCAGGTGGAATTAATCCTACAAGTCATCATGGTGCAGCCCTGGAGATGTATATATGGCATGTGTCAAAGAGATTGTCAGGTGAGCTTGATGCCGGGAACATCTTCTGCTTAGTTGATTAAATTAGAAGATGGAAGACCAGCAGTATGGTGCAGCCGTGAAGATGGTGGCCATCCTCCCCATCTTCAGCTCCAACTCTCTCCTTTTCTCTGTCCATTGACGTGAACTGATCATATCCCATAGATACAGCAAGCATGTAAATCCCTGGATTGCTTCTCACCCATTTTTCTCTCAAAAGTTGAGGAAAACCACGTATGGGCTGCCTTGCTGGCCGTGCTCAATGGATCTGATTGGATTTGGTCCTTTCTAAACGGATCTGCACTACCATCGATGCTCATGTACTTCGACGCTTTGACAACTAATTTATCTTTCAACCTCCTTCAGTCCCTTCTCCATGGACATAATGACATCATGCTCACGACAATCAGACCGATTTGGAGCATCATGGTCATCCACGGGAGGAGCCACCTTCCAGACCCGTCCATCATAATCATCATGGTCATCCACGTGAGGATCCTCCTGCCAGACCCATCCATGCGCATCGACATGATGATCATCTGTTTCATGAGCGCCATCAAGGTAGAGCAATGGAGATCGCGGAGGAGACTTGGGCCATGGTGGCGATGGAGGCTGCGAGGTTACAGAGGCGGAGAAAACGGGAGGATCCTCCTGCCTGACCCATCCATGCGCATGGACATGACGATCATCTGTTGCATGAGCTTCATCAAGGTAGAACAATGGAGATCGGCAGATCGCGGAGGAGACTTGGGCCGTGGCGGCGATGGAGGCTGCGAGGTTACAGAGAAAAACTGTTTGAGGCATGAATTTCTTTTACAACATGATGGAATACGTGAAAGGTTTTCTTTACATAATGGCAGTTGTGTGTAATTTCTGTAACTATTGTGATGTTAGCAGATCAAATGGTTGTGATTTTCTAATAAATCCAACAAAGGGCCAGATGTTTCTAATTATTATAGGATTTTTTAGCATATTTCTCTTTTTGCAGTTTTTTTTTTGTTAAACCAAGGCCAATTTCCATGTAAGTAATGGCAATGGTGGGTAATTTTAATCACTTCAATCGAATGGCTATTAATCATTAATCCACCAAATTGATGGTTAGATCTTTCTAATTATTGTGGGAATTTTAATCTATTTCTCTTTTTTGTGGTTAACCCGTCAATTACTTTTTATATATAAATAGATGCACAATTTGCTGGCATGAGATTTTTTTTCTTCTAATACCAGATTGCAGATTTGGAAGAATGGGATAACTACCTACAGCTGAGGGAAGCTTTCAGAAAGAAAATCTTCAAGTGGCTCATGGCTGCAAAGATTGTGTACCGGCGTAACGGTCTCTATAGATGCCCGTTCTGCAGGAAAGAGAACCAGCATTCCAAAACCACAGCAATTGCAGCTTACAGAAAGAGGTGGCATCTTGAGGCAAAACCTGCTGAGTTGGCCAACAAATTGGGGAGGGTGAAGACCGAAAAGCATATAGTCATGTTTGTTTTTTGTGTTCTATCAACACCAAATGTAAAAAAAATATGGGCCCACATGAACAAGTATCAATCTTTATCTCCCTCGACGGTCAGTCCCACATTGGCCAACATGAACAAGTGTTGATCTCATTGGACTTACATCCTGGCAAAATTCGGTGTCATTCTGAACCAGCTTCATGGGAGGCCTTTCGGGACGGGAAGTGTCGTGGAATTGTCACGGCAGATGTCCCCAACATTAGGCCCCAGATTGACTTGAACCGGCTCATGTTAATCTTCAACACCTTCAGGAAACTCCTGATCTCCTTTCACATTTTGTAAACCGCCAGCTGCTTGAACCGCCGTGATGTCATCTTCCGATCCGCGTGTCAGGGCGTCCTGACGTCACCTTTAATAAAGAAATCCAAACAGTAAGATTCCCTGCATTTAATGCCATTCCGGAAATCGAGGCGGCCGCTGCACCGTCCGCCGCTTTTGACTCCTCAATTTCGCGCCGCTGATTGCTCCGGTTCCTTATAAATAGACCGGCCGCCTCCTGTCTCTTCTTCTTCTTCTTCCTCGCGACGCTCCAGTCTTTGAAGCTCCACTGTCGCCTCCGACCTTCGAACGACGCGTCACGCCGGGCCGCTGCATCAACCTGATCATACCAGAGTTTCAGTGCTCCTCCGCGGTTTCCGCTCGTCAGGTAAGGTTTCTTTCAAACCCTAGATCTCATCTGAAAACTCTGTTCGTCTCATAGCTCGTAGGTGTTCATACCAGTTCTTCATACTTGCTCCGCCATGGTCGTACGGCTCAGCCGTACCGCACATCCTGTGCAGGTGGCTGCCCCGCCATCCAATTAATTCTTTATCCACCGTTTCCTTTGTTCAGACCCTCGAGTGTATAATACCCGAACCCTCATGCTCTTCATGAGGTTTACATAGGTCGTAAAACTTTTCTTACTAGAGCTTCGGTAGATCTCGATTACTTCCACTCGCATGTGAAAACTGTTTCTGTCCATACTTAGTAGATTTTTCAGCTCTGCCTTATCCGGCGGTTTAACTTTTGATAGCTAATCCGTCCCTCCATTAGTCCTCAGTTAAACCGGAATTGGAAGCTGGCTGCTGAATTGCCGGTTTAACAATGTATGATATGTCTGAACCGTTTAATGGTGAACCGTTTCTTCCTTCCTTTCACAGTTTAGTCTTCCGGAATGGCTCCTCAATTCTCAGCTTGCAATTGGGTCCGGTCAAAATCACTGAAACGCAGCTCAACGGCTATGTCACCACCGGGCGGTTTATCTCCAAAAAATGTCCTCCACTGGCGTGTTCCAGATGGCGAGTTTCCTCCCGAGCCATTAGAGGGAGAAGTAATTGTGTTCATGCAGCACTTAGACCGGGGATTCTGCCCGCCCGGTTCAAAATTTTTCCGGGATGTCCTTGCAAGTTTGAAACTCCATCCGCAAGATATTGGCCCGAACTCCGTGTCAAACATATGCAACTTTCAAGTCTTTTGCTAAGTCTATCTTCAGGAAGAACCGTCGTGGAGCTGTTCCGAGATTTTTCCACTTGAACCGCTGCATCAATTTTCCGATGGCCCCAACACAGAGCTAGGCGGCGTTTCAATCCAGAAGAGGAAGGAAGTGGACTTTCCTCACGCCAAACACCACAGCCATCCAAAAGATTGGAACCAAACCTGGTTCTACTGCCGGAACACTGCTCCTGCCAATGAGAATCCCTTGCCGGGTTATCGTCCTCACCGGCTCAGCAACCAGCATCCACTGCCTGCACGTTTAACCGCCGCAGAACGCAAGAACTTCGCGCCTCAAATAATCAAGCTCCGGGCTCTAATGGCCAATGGCTTAACTGGCGTAGACCTTGTGCGGTGTTGGGTTTCTTGGGGCGTCTTGCCACTAAGCCGTCGGCCCGGATTGATGCATGAGTACACCGGCAGCCTCAAAGATCCTCAAAGACGTCACGAGCTGCCCATAACTGAACTGGAGGTCACAGAGATTGTCAAGAAGATGCTTGACGAACCGATCTCCGTCTGCAGCCTAACCGGGTTGGCTCCATTCTGTGTTGCCAATCAACCGCCGGCGGTAAAACTCTACTCACCGCCTTTGGGTCCTTAATACTTTGTTGACATGCATTAATCATTGTTACTTCTCAGGCTGACAGCTCCTTCTGGAAACGCACTAAACCGGTTCGGGCGCCGCGTGTGAAATCCAAGGCCACCAAGAAGGCAGGCAAGAAGAAAGCCGCCGAGTCCTCTGATCCGCCGGAGGACGAAGAATCAGAAGCTGAGGTAAAACTTGATATTCTTACAGGAGCCGCCAGTAAACCGCTTTCCGCTTTGTGTTTCTTCTTGCTTATGACTTGTCCCTTTGTATTCTTTTTACTGACAATTTTACCTCCCAGGATGATGCCGAAGCCAGTCATGCCGACCCTGTTGAGGTAATCATTCTTTCTTCCGAATCCGATCTTGCGCCGGTTAAAAGAATTCGTCGCACCGTCCGGAAAGTGAAAAAATATCCTTCATGTGCTTACTTGAATCCAAATCTTTCCTTGAAGACACAGCAGGCTGAAGAGCGCCGCACGACCCGGCACAGTGGCCAACGGATTACCTCATCCGGTTTACCAGACACACCAACACGGAAGCATCGTCCAGAGGTGACTTGCTCTCCTGAAAAGCGTTATCCCTTAAAAGGTTTCTTCCGATGTCCTCTCAATCCGTCTGACCCGAATTATCAGGCCTCTTCCAACTCGTCTGGCGGTTCATCCACCACACAACTGCCTCCGCTGAAAGTTACCGCAGGGTATGTAATTGCTGTCCGCCAATTCGATTCACCATTGCCTTTTGTCGATTTGTCTTAATCCAATTCTGAATAGTGCAGCACCAAGGCTCGCTTGAGTAAGAAAGCGAAAACCCTTGATCCTACTGCAGATGTTGATCCGGAAAAAACCCCAGAACAAACACACGAAAATCCTGAAGCCGCCAAGGAAAGCTCTGGCGAGCTGTATAAAGACGATACCGCTGATCCGCCGGAAGCTGAATCGGAGGTCCAAATGGAAACCTCGCAGCCTGCTCCACCAAACCCGTCCACAGAGCGGGTTGTAATTGTTGAACCGCCGAGCCAGAGCAAGAAGGCACCAAGCCCAAAGAAGACCGCCGAGAATGACGATGTTATTGTGACAGGCACTGGCTATGCTGCTCCTAGCCAACCGGTCGCTTTAACAAAACATAGTGCCAAGGGCGAGTCGGCCGCCGTGAGTAAAGATAAAGGAAAAACAGACCTGTCAGCTTACGACAACTTCTCTGCCCAAGAACTGCACTCCGGGTTTCTGAACCGGCTCTATACCAGTCGTGACCTTGAAGCTGGTCTGGTAAACCGGATGAAGGACCGCTATGAGGTAATAAATTATGTCTTTCCTGTACTTTAGCTGTATAGTAGCCCCCAAGGGTCGGTTCAACTTAACATAGTTAAACCGGGACTTAATTTCTGTACCCAAATGGCAAACTGAGATCAATTAGCCATTAGCCCCCAAGTGCCAAGGTGAATATGTATATTGAGCTTGGGACTTGATAATGAGACACCTAACATGCTTCCTTTGTTACCAGAATGAAATAGAGCAGCAAAACGTGCAACTCAAAGACCTGCGAGCCAATCTGGAGACTCAGCAAGCAGAAACCACTAAGGCCAAGGACGATTGAGAACGGCCTTGGCCACTATGGAACAGCTGAAGGAGTGGTATAAATCCGAACAGGCCAACTGGGACACCGAGAAGGCCGGTTTGAAAAAACGGGCGGAAGAAGCCGAAGCAGCCCTTAAACCGGTGACTGAAGAGCTTACCGGACTCAAGCGCCAAGTGCATGCCATGACCTCTGCCGTCTTTGGTAAGAAACTATGCACTGACTATCTTAATTTTGATATTTCCGCCGGTTTATCCTGAGTTGTCTTAAACCGGTGCAGGCAAGCGTATTGCACATATGGGCTCTGATGTGCGGAAGAAGCTCAAGGCCGCTTATACGCTGATTGAGCAGCTGTATACCGGCGCCCAGCGAGTCATATGTGCTACATCATACGACAACACGGCGCCGTCCCTGATCAGAGAAACCCTGGACCGGTTGTCCATGGTTCCGGGGCAGCTTGAAGAGTTGAAGCGATCCGCGGCTCGGGCTGGCACCTTACTGGCTCTGACGCGCGCCAAGGCGTGGATAGCAGATCTTGATCCGGCTGACATAGCCAAAGGTTTCCCCAGTGCTCAAGAGAATGGTGAAGCCTTGATAACGACGCCCTGAAACGGATCACAAAGGAAATGCGTCCGCTGGCGAGTCAACTGGCAGACGAAGCCAACCTGACGGTTCACCGCTCCTTTTATGACGCCAACAACAAGTGGGTGGAGTTTGTCATCCCTGAAGTGCAGAGCCTTGTTCCCCCAATCCGTAAGCACACTTATGCCCCTGACGTTGATCCGGCTGAGCTGATAAGTGAAGAAGCTGTCTTTCAGGCCTTAACCCGGATTGACTGGTCTACCAATGACTTCCGGCTTTGGGTGAGGAAGAAGAAGAAGTTGAACCGACGTCAGCGCCTCTACCTCGCCAGCCCGGCGAAGCAGCGAATTCATCAAGCCGGGTGACGATCCGAGCGCCAAGGCATAACCCCACATGAAACGCCGGCCTCAAAAGGCTTTGTAATAGGATAGTCAGTACTTTATTTTGAACAATGCCGTGACAACCTCAGTCTGTAAACTTTTGCATGGCGGTGCGGGATACTTTGGTTTTAAAGTAGTGAATCCTTCAACATATTTTGCCTGCAATCACAAATTCTTAAACCGCCATGGCGGCTTGCGCCTCTAGCCGGATTGTGATGCCAATAAGAAAATATCGAGGTATACGATCAAAATTGTGTGATACAAACATACCTGCCAGTGTCGGGCACACAGTTGGCTTTAGCCAATCCTGAAGCGGAGGCTTTATAAACCATCACCGTCAAAGGAGAACAATCCCTGTGTGTAAAATACCGATTTACCGTGTAAATCGTGTCGGGCATGATAAGCCCCCTGTTACTCCATAATGGGATGTTAACAGCAAAATCAAACCGGGACAATCAATCGCCCGATTTAAAAATGGACCAAATTCTGAAAACTTGAATCCGGTTGAAAGAAGGTTTGTCGGTTTAAGAAAACAAACAAAAGCCAAATTATACGTATAAAAAACACATGGAAGCAAAAACAATGACAAAGACTGTTTGCGAGAAGAGGCTTTATTGAGCCTGATCAGATGGCGTTACCATGGTCGGACAGGACCAAGCCCCCTATAAGGTGTAGCGATGGTTCAAGTCAGCCAGGTCCCCAACTGACATCGTGGCATTACGCCGATCAAGTGGCATTGCATTGGTTGGGTTCACCAAGCCCCAAGTGATTCTATGGCCTTAGGCCGACCAAGAGGCGTGACTGGTTCAGACGTGACCATGTCCCCAAGTGATCTGGTGGCTTTCGCCTGTCAAGAGGTGTTGCATTGGTTCGGACACGACCAAGCCCCCAAATGATCTGGTGGCTTTACCGCCAAGAGGTGTTGCATTGGTTCGGACACGACCAAGCCCCCAAGTGACCAAAATTTCACAAAAGCAAGGCCAAGGGTTAAACCGGAGGCCGCTTCACGACAGCATCTCCATGTACCCAAACTGGACTTTTATACAGAACAGATACCCCGCTTTAGCCGAGGATCCGGTTTATTGCCTTTATCCATAACATATACATTGTCTTAATATGTACATAAGTGGAGCCAATGGCTCAGGTATAATAAGGCCGAAGATGAGCTATGTTCCACGGCCTGTTGGTCTCCTCCTCTGACGTGCGTGAGTCCTTTCGCTCTCGAACATCAATCAGATAGTAGGACCCGTTGTATAGATTCTTGCTGACCACAAAAGGCCCCTCCCAAGGTGGGGATAGCTTGTGCATATCTTTCTGGTCTTGAATGAGCCGCAGCACTAAGTCTCCTTCCTGAAAGGTTCTGGTTTTAACCCGCCGGCTGTGATACCGACGAAGATCCTGCTGGTAAACCGCCGAACGAGCAGCTGCCATCTCGCGCTCTTCGTCCAGTCGATCCAAATCGTCTTGCCGTGCTGCCTCGCTATCTGCCTCAACATAAGCTGCCACTCGAGGCGAGTCGTGACGGATATCGCTGGGAAGGACCGCTTCTGCTCCATAGACCGTAAAGAACGGCGTGTATCCAGTGGATCGGTTGGGGGTAGTATTTATACTCCATATCACCGATGGTAGCTCTTCCACCCAACAACCCGCGTCCCTCTAAAGGGACCATAAGCCGGGTTTGATACCTTTCAAGATCTCTGATTAGCTCGTTCCGCTTGACCATTGGATTGCGGGGGGCTACGGAAGAAACATCAAGCCGGATGTGCTCGCTCACAAAATTCCTTCATAGCTCCTTTGGACAAATTGGTGTCATTGTCCGTGATGATGCTGTGTGGAAACCAAAACCGGAAAATCACCTTTTTGATGAACTGAACCGCCGTGGCCGCATCACACTTGCTAACAGGCTCTGCCTCAACCCACTTGGTAAATTTATCAACCGCCACCAACAGGTGGGTCTTTTTGTCCTTGGACCTTTTGAAAGGTCCAACCATATCCAGCCCCCAAGTCGCAAACGGCCAAGTAATTGGAATCATCCTCAATTCTTGGGCTGGCACATGAGCACGCCTGGAGAACTTTTGGCAACCATCACATCGTCTGACCAGATCCTCCGCATCAGCATGGGCAGTCAACCAATAGAAACCATGGCGGAACGCTTTGGCCACCAAGGATTTTGAACCGGCGTGGTGACCACAATCCCCTTCATGGATCTCTCGCAATATCTCACAGCCCTCTTCAGGGGACACACAACGCTGAAATGCCCCTGACACACTGCAATGGTGCAAAACGCCATTAACAATGGTCATAGACTTAGACCGCCGAACTATCTGCCGGGCCAACGTCTCATCTTCTGGTAACTCGCCCCGGTTCATGTATGCCAAATAAGGGAGCGTCCAATCCGGAATGACATGCAGGGCCGCCACCAATTGAGCCTCCGGATCAGGGATAGCCAAATCAATTTCATCAGGAAGTTTAACTGACGGATTGTGCAGTACATCAAGGAAGACGTTGGGCGGGACCGGTTTACGTTGAGAGCCCAGCCGGCTTAAAGCATCAGCCGCTTCGTTCTTCCGACGATCCACATGGTCCACCTGATATCCTTTAAAATGTCCTGCAACAACATCCACCTCCCGACGATATGCAGCCATGAGTGGATCTTTGGAGTCCCAAGTACACGATACTTGCCGGGCCACCAAGTCCGAGTCACCAAAGCATTTAACCCGCTGAGATTCATTTCTTAGCCATCCGGAGACCATGGAGCAAAGCTTCATATTCAGCTGCATTGTTAGTACAAGGGAACATTAGGCGGAGAACGTAACAGAACTTGTCACCTCGCGGGGAAGTTAATACGACTCCAGCCCCCGAGCCCTCCAATTGCCTGGACCCATCAAAGTGGATGGTCCAATAAGTATGATCCGGCTTCTCTTCTGGCGCTTGCAACTCCGTCCAATCATTAATGAAATCCACAAGCGCCTGAGATTTTACGGCCGTCCGAGGCACATACCTTAAACCGTATGCCCAAGTTCTATAGCCCACTTAGCAATCCGCCGTCGCTTCCGGTTCGTATGATATCGCCCAAGGAGCCGAATCGACCACCGTGATGGGGTGCCTTGGAAATATTGCTTTAGCTTCCGCTTGCCATAAAAACCCGTGATACCAGCTTTCGCCAATGCGGATATCTCTCGCTTAGACTCAATGAGGACCTCGCTGATGTAATAAACCGGCCGTTGAACCGGATACTCCTTCCCTGCCTCCTTCCGCTCCACCACAATAGCCACGCTAACTGCCCTGGCATTAGCAGCAACATATAGCAGCAGTGGCTCTTTGTCAATGGGGGCGGCTAGAACCGGCGGGTTGGCCAACTGCCGCTTAAAATCCTCCAATGCTTCATCAGCGGCTGAACTCCAGACAAACGGATCCGTTTTCTTCAACATCTGGTACAAAGGAATGGCCTTCTCGCCTAGACGGCTGATAAACCGGCTTAGCGCAGCAATCCGGCCTGCCAAACGCTGGACGTCATTGATGCACTTCGGCTTAGCCAAGGAGGTGATAGCCGTAATTTTTTCCGGATTAGCTTCGATCCCCCTGTTGGACACGAGAAAACCCAATAACTTGCCTGCCGGAACACCAAAAACGCACTTGGCCGGGTTGAGCATCATTTTGTACACCCGCAAGTTGTCAAAGGTTTCCTTTAGATCCTCAATCAAGGTTTCCTTCTTCCTTGACTTAACCACGATATCATCCACATAAGCGTGCACGTTACGGCCGATCTGTTCGTGCAAGCAACTCTGAACGCAACGCTGATAAGTTGCTTGGGCGCTCTTGAGTCCAAAAGGCATAGATACATAGCAGAAGGCTCCAAAGGGGGTGATAAATGCCGTCTTCTCCTAGTCCTTAACTGCCATCTTAATCTGATGATAACCGGAGTACGCATCCAAAAAGCTCAGACGCTCACAACCCGCCGTAGCATCAATAATCTGGTCAATACGGGGGAGGGCGAAAGGATCCGCTGGACAGGCTTTGTTAAGATCTGTGTAATCCACACACATGCGCCAAGTTCCGTTCTTCTTAAGAACCAACACCGGATTGGCAAGCCACTCCGGACGAAAGACTTCGACGATAAACCCTGCTGCCAAGAGCCTAGCAACTTCTTCTCCGATGGCCTTGCGCCTTTCCTCATTAAACCGGCGAAGAAACTGCTTTACCGGTTTGTATTTCGGGTCAACATTAAGAGTGTGCTCAGCGAGTTCCTCGGTACACTGGCATGTCGGAAGGCTTCCATGCAAAATGTCCCGATTCTCACGGATGAACTCGATGAGCGCGCTTTCCTATTTAGGATCCAAGTTGGCACTGATGGTGAACTGCTTGGACGAATCGCTGGGCACAAAATCAACAAGCTTCGTCTCAGCCGCCGATTTGAACTTCAAGTCCGGATCATGCTCCGTAGTTGGCTTCTTCAAAGGGGTCATATCCGCCGGATCAACATTGTCTTTATAATACTTTAGCTCTTCCGTGGCACAAACCGACTCTGCGTAAGCCGCATCACCTTCCTCGCACTCCAAAGCGATCCGGCGGCTCCCATGAACCGTTATCGTTCCTTTGTGACCCGGCATTTTCAGCTGTAAGTAAACATAACAGGGCCGTGCCATAAACTTAGCGTAAGCCGGCCGCCCAAAGAGGGCGTGGTAAGGGCTTTGGATTTTCACCACCTCAAATGTCAATGTTTCGATCCGAGTCATGTTCGTCCCCAAAGGTCACCTCCAGAGCTATCTTACCGACCGGCACGCCGACTTGCTGTGCACCACTCCGTGAAACACTGTGGCTGGATGGCCTAAGATGCCTATCCGTCAACCCCATACGCCGGAAGGTCTCGTGAGTACAGGATGTTGATGCTGCTTCCTCCATCCATAAGAACCTTGGTAAACTTGTACCCTCCTACCGGGTGCCACCACCAGGGCTAATCGACCGGATTGTAAACCCGGGGAGGATGGTCCTCTCTGCTCCACACGATCGGTTGCTCGGACCAGCGTAGGTAATGCGGCGCAGCCGGTTCAACAACACTGACCGCCCGCTTCTGAAGCTTTCGGTCTCGTCTGTCCAAGCTGGTGGTAAAGACGTGGTACTGTCCACCGTTCAACTGCTTTGGGTTACTTTGATAACCCGACTGCTGCTGTTGTTGATTGTAGCCCCTTGGTTCGATTGCTCGACTGTTACGATTACCCGATTATTCTGATTGCCTTGCCCGCCCGGATTACCACCGAATCCTGGGCCGGAATTTCCTCCACCGTAACCCGGGGCGGATCCTGAACCGCCACCGGGCCCTTGATCATACCGGAAAGAGTTGGAGTTTTTGAACTCCTGCATAATATAACAATCCTTCCAAAGGTGGTTCGCCGGTGCCTCCTTCGTCCCATGCTTCGGACAAGGTTGATTCAATATGAAATTCAAACGATCCGGATTGTGACCGCCCCGGTTTGATTGCCTACCCCTGCGCCGCTGACCCTTGTCCTGCGCGTTGGTGTTGGCCACAAAGCCCATGTTGCCGTTCGCTTTACGCTTGTTCCCTCCATTGCCTGCCGAATGATGCTGCTGGCCCCTGGAGTTGCCGTTCTGTTTTCCCTTCCCCACTTCATCATTCTCAGATTCGGGATCCTTGGTACTATCAGAATCAGCGTACTTTACCAAAACGCTCATTAGAGTGCCCATGTCATGGCAAAAACGCTTCATGCGGCCCAGCTTCAATTTCAATGGTTCGAACCGGCAATTGGCTTCCAAGGTCAAGATCGCGGAATCAGGGTTGATCCGGTCTGAAGAATGTAAAACTTCCGAAACGCGGCGCACCCAATGGGTTGTGGATTCTCCCTCCGCCTGGACACAAGCTGCTAAATCCACCACAGACATGGGCTGTTTACAGGTGTCTTTGAAATTTTGAATGAATCGGGTTCGCAACTGGGTCCACGAACTGATAGAGTTGGGCGGCAAATTTTTCAACCAAGTCCGGGCCGTACCTTCCAACATCATTGTGAAGTACTTCGCACATGCGGCTTCATCCACATCTAGCATCTCCATGGCCATCTCATAGCTTTCTATCCATGCTTCTGGAGCCAAATCGGCAGTATAATTGGGCACCTTGCGCGGCCCCTTGAAGTCCTTGGGCAAGCGCACGTTGCGTAAAGCGGGGACGAGGCAAGGCACCCCAAAGAGCCGACGTGACCCTGGTTCAAGATGGTCGGACGAACCGCGCGAGCGGATGATCCTCTGCTTGTGCTGCTAACTCGGCCTCCCTACGTGCCCTGGCGCGGTCCACTACCACTTGAGCATCCTCAAAGCCGCCCGCCGGATTGTTGTCGCGAAGCGGACCATGCTGCGCATTGCTTGACACGGCCGGTTCGTCGACGCGTCGGCTATAGCTCCGGCTCGGGCGGGGGGTGGAGTGGATCCGATCCCGACTGTATGAATATGCTTCTTGCTGAGCCAGGGCCGTCCTGAGGAGCTCCTTAACCCGGCGTGTCTCTACCGCCTGTGGTGAATCGCCTTCAATTGGAATCGCCTCCAACCGTGCCGCAGCCGCCACGAGGTTATCCATCGGGTTGGAGTAGTGACCCGGAGGTGTCTGCACGGTCTGGGGCGCACCGGTATGATGGCGAGGTAGATCTATCACACGGGGCTGAACCGGTGCGGCCGTCCCAGGTGCTTCCGGCCGGTTTACCAACGGCGGCGGATTCTGGTCCTCGCCACAGGGTATTGAAAAGATCCTTCCTCAAAACTGAAGGTAAACGGGACCTGTACTTCCTTTTCATGACTTCGTGACGCTCTGGTCCAGCTGAGCCTATAAGCTCTGCAGATCCAAAGCGCCCGTTCCGCGGCCATCCTCACGTCCGCGGCTGCCAGGTCCGCTTTAGCTTTAGTGATCTGTTCCCTCACCTTTGCAATCTCCGCGTTGTGCAGGTCCTGATCCGGCGGATTAGCCTCTGCCATGAGCACGGCTAATGCGTCGAGAAGTCCTGACAAAACCTGAGCCGGCGGGCGCGCAGGGCCTCCTTCCCCAGCTGCCATCGCCGCTGTTGAACCGGCGACCAGGGGCGCTGCGGTCGAAGAGTGAAGCGCCGCCTGCGTACCGGCCATGAAGAGCCCAACCCGGCTGGGTAGATCGAAGGGGTCCGGAATACTCTCACCGTCGGAACAGCCCCCGATCTGGCCATCTTGCAGCTGGTACAGAGACTCCGTTTCTCCGGCCGACGACTCGTCGCCAGAGTAGACAACGGTTTCGCCGCCGGATGCTGATCCGTCCTCGTAGCCTCCGTGGGCGACTCCACGAAGCACGCGACCGCCGGTTTAGCCAGGGCAGGATTCTTCCTCGTCCGCTGAGCCGTCTCGACGAGGTCGGTGCAGATGTCCGGCCCAGGCCCTGGCTCGCCGATCTTGCCGATGAACACGTGTATGCCGCCAAAGGGGACCCGGTATCCGTACTCAACTGAGCCGGCCTCAGGGCCCCAGTCCGCATCGTCGATGTAAAGCTTGCCGCGACGACTCTTAGTCATCCGGCCCACAGCATAACCTTCGAGTCCTTCGAACTTGCCCTCTAAGACCATCAAACCGTCGTGCGATAGCCCCACGGTGGGCGCCAACTGTCGTGGAATTGTCACGGCAGATGTCCTCATGAGAGGACTTAGTCGTAGGGCCATCGTACGGGTTAACCTAGAGGGGTTAAAGCGGACACAAGACACGGGAATTATACTGGTTCGGCCCCTTCGATGAAGGTAAAAGCCTACGTCCAGTTGTGATGTGATTGATATGATTTCGGCGACTAGGGAGCAATAGCTTTGCCTTAGCCTCGAATTCTCTGTCCCTAACTCGCCGCCGGGTCGTCCCCTTATATACACGGGTTGACGCCCGGCCGGTCCACAGAGTCCCAATCCGGCTCATACAAGCGTCCGGCTCGGTCTCTTCTTTCTTGTCTTACAACACAAGTTACAATACTAAGGCGGTTTACATAAATGGACCTTAATCCGCCTCTGGGCTCCAGGCCTCCTCCGCGGGCCTGGATCATGGACGAGGGTAAACCGGCCCTTCCGGGGCGGTTCACACTCAGTAGTTGTATCCCCAACAGGAAGGGTCCGTCTCGAAGCATGTTTTTGTCGACATCCTTGAAATGGACCAACAACCTTGTACCAACATGACGTTGTAAGGATTATCTAGGGCTTTCGCGTCGATAAATCATACTAATACTTACGTTTTTTCCTGCGCCTGTTTTTTTTTCTGTGCTCGAGGGTGGGCTGCCATGCATCGTGTTGTTGGGCTGTGTAAAGAAGCCCACCCGTTGGACCGAGCGATGTCCGCCGCCGTTGCATGCGCCCGAGCGAGCCTACGTTGCATGCGGTTGCATGCATGTGTCCGCTTCAGCCTATGTTGCATGTGTGCACATAAACGAAGGAGCACGCACCGCAGAGCCGTCCCCAGTTGACCCGACCGACGGCACATAGGCCAGCACTTGAACTTCGCATTTTGATTCACACTACAGTTTCCCACGCGTGTACACTCCCGATGCCACGGTGGGTGGAAAATTTGTTCACATTTGACCCCATTACTGCCACGGTTGCTATTTAAGCCACCTGTTCCTCTTCCTCTCACACCCTTCATCCATCTCCCATACTCTCCCACCTGCACTTTGCGCCTACCCTTCTTCTTCTTCACCACAAATAGCCCCAAGAACCAGCCTGCCGCAGCCATGCAGTACACCGGGCCAACCTACCGCTTCCCCCCCCCGCACCGTGTCGGTGATGCTCTACCCGCCGGGTGTCGTCGAGCACCCTTCGTGTGTGGGCGATGTCAAGGTGGAGGGGCGCAAGGGGGGTCACCGCCTTCTTCCTTCGGGCCGGCTACGGGCACCTCCCTCGGGGATCTCCAAGGATGTACCGAGTCGAGGAGTTCATCCACAACGGGGTTGTGGTTGCTATCCTTGCCCACTTCACCAACCCCTTCGATGCATTCTACCTCCTCGGCCACGTGTTCTGGTGTGGCTGCGAGTTCATAGCTTTCACCACCCATAACATCTTCACGGACTACGACAATGTCTTCCCCGCCGACGAGCGCATGCACACTCTGCCGTACCCCATCAACAACACCGTGGAGGAGCAGAGAAGGGCGCCCGGAGGAGGAGCAAGGAGGAGCCTGGTGGAGAAGCGGCGGCCATCTATCTATCTATCTATATTTTTAGCTAAAAAATCTATCTATCTATATTTGTCTTGGTGTTATTTAAGTTGTAAGCGTACTATTAATTCATGTTGTGGGCTTTGGTTGGCCCGAATTATCTATATTTATTATACAAAGTTTTACAGTGGTTGGGCTTTTTTGGAACCATTTTAATCTCTGGCATTTTAGTCATAGGAAAAAATTGTCTCAAAAAAAAGTCATAGGAAGAAAACAATCACGTGCCGCCCCTCTCATCCAATGCAGAACCGCCGCCGCCATCGTCCTTCCCCTCACCCATCGCCATTACAACCGCGACATCTCCTCCCTCTCCTTCTCCTCCTTCTCGCGGCCGCAACTTTGCTCGTCTCCTCTTCCACATCCTACCCGCTTCTTCCATCCACGCAAGAACCTCGATGGAGGAGCAGATCGCCAGCGGCGAGAACGCCGACTTCGTGGAGATCGCCGGCGGCGACCAGGTAAAGATGGCCAGGTTGATGAAGATCCGTTCTTGGTTTAACAACATAAGGCAGTTGAACTTGACGGCAATGGCCACTTTGAGGGAAATGAAATCCAGGGAGAAAAAGCTCCCCCCGCACAACCGAGGCACGACATCGAGATCTTCCCGTGGGCGATGGAGCAGACCAATTCGTCCAGCCCGTGGGACAGGCGCAGGTGGTGGGCGTTCAGATCCAGGGTAGAGAATCCACTGGATCTGGAACCCACGGTGCACGAGGTGCCGTTGCAGATTGTGGAGCCTCCAACCGAGTCGGAGATGACTCCAAAGGACAAGAGGAGGAGGACAGTGCTTGCGACATCGCTTCCCCGCCGTTTTCCACGCTTCCCTCGCCGCTCCCCTCGTCTGAACGGCGGCGGTACCGTTTTTTAGAGTAATCTTCCCCACTCCTAATCTTCCTACTACTCGTGCTTACAGTTGTGGTGGTAGTGATTGAGTACATGCCTTTGGGGGCTGGATTATGATGTATATGAATCCTAGGCTAAATTTGTACTGTTGTAGTGGTAGTATTTGATGTTCACCTGCACTTCTACTCCAAAAATTTGTTATGTGTCTTTCTATTATTAAGTGCTTGATACTACATTTGAACCTTTTTTGAGTTGTTGATTGCTTTTTGGTAGAGCTACCAGCTCTTATGGAGATGCTCATGTTGTATGTCTTGTTCTCCATGATTTGTACTAGCATTCTGTGCAATTAGATGCCATGACAAGCCATGTAGCATATTCATTTATTGCCTCCAACATGCCATCATTTTACTCTGTGCATCTCAGCAAGTATAAATCTGTCAGCTATAAAACTTTGCGAATTTGCTTGATGGTTCCCACTAAACTATAAACCCCCTTTTGTTTTCAAAGTAAGCCACTGACATCCGGGTCCCACGGCAGTCACGCACACACAAATGCTCCCAGTCATGTGGCCCCTGGCCCATTGGTCATCCTCGATGGCTAGCCAACCTCAATGTGCCTCTACCAATAACAACAACCTTTTCTGTTATAAAACTATGCAACTTTGC
Source organism: Aegilops longissima (assembly GCA_021605205.1). NCBI lineage: Eukaryota > Viridiplantae > Streptophyta > Magnoliopsida > Poales > Poaceae > Aegilops > Aegilops longissima. Next base: position 45,821 of record JAHIAM010003343.1, read on the forward strand.
TTGAAGGTTGCCACTAAAAATATAACTTCTATGGCCATGCTTCCTAAAATTTATTTGCATTATGTTGTCAATACTTTCATGCCATGCCGTTTGTTGCCATGACAAGTTTATGTTGCATGGTAAAACCTTGCTCTAAAGTGGCCATGTTAATATAATTGTTTGATGTTAAAAGTAAGTTGCACTTGTGAGCTTGGTTTTGTTTGCTTGTTGTAACCATCATGTCAACACTGTTTGTCATTATAACTGTTTCAACATAACTGTAATTTTCACTAAGTCCTAACCTGTAACAGCAACTTTGCCATTCGTGTTTCGCAGGAAAAAAACTGGAGTTCACAAGGCTGAAGAGCTGGAGTTGTGAGGCTAGGAGGCTGATGGCGCTGCTGCTGGCTGATCCTTCTTCTTCCAGCTTTTGTTCCTCCTTTTCTCTCTACTCGTTGGATTCCTGGGCTACATCCCTATGTGTTGTTAATGTATTAAGTTGATCCTTTGAATTTATTGTATTAGATTTAATGTGGAAGTACCTTAATCTCTACGAAAGAGATGTTGGTTCCATGACTGATAATTTCTAGGAGCATGCTTAAATTTAATATTTAGGGGATTTTTTGAATTGTTTGGATTGCTTACCACATTTGTCACGTGGTCAATATTTAGGGATTATTAACATATGAAAACAACAATTCAATCGCCTATGTAAATGTGTACAACATAATTTTCAAGATAAATTCAAACATGACACGTGCACATGCAATTTGCCAACAGGTACAGTTGTAGTAGAAAAAGACAGCATGTGCACGTATCCAACCGTGGCTCCTACAATTTTGTTCCATGCTTTTGTCGCCACATTTTTTTGGAAGTAAAAAAAATATAAGGTGATTTTCTCATAATAAACCGTTTTGGAGAGAAATTTGCAACCAACCAAAAATATCTACTGCGTGTAACTTGGCCCCCGTGGGGGAGATTGGATCGACTACTAGATTATACACTACTAGGAAAAGGCCTGCTAATGGCACACCGGTTTTTCCTACTAATGGCGCATTACTGGTGCGTCATTAGTATCATGCCACTAGTATTTTTTACTAATGGCGCACCAGCGGTGTGCCATTAGTATGGCCCACGGTGCGCCATTAGTATACCATATACTAATGGCGCACCACATAGAAGTGCGCCATTAATAACAATTTGTTTTCAATTTTTTTTCAGAAAATCTTTTTTTTTTAAATCAATTTTTTTTCATTTTTTTCTTAATCTCAGGTCACTATGGCTTAATCTCGAGTCAATATGCTTAATCTCAGGTCAAATCACACTCCATGGTCAAACTTCCCGAAAGGTCACCCATCCTAACACTACTCCAGCCAAGCACGCTTAACTTCAGAGTTCTATCCAACCCCAATAACATCTCACTTCACAGGCACTTGTTGATATATATATATATATATATCATATCAATCCTATTATACCTTGTTTTTTTTAGCAACAAACAGTGGGGAAGACCCCCACTGTAACTCTCATTTTCATTAATATGGTGGGACAAATACAAGTGGATTTACATGGTGGATCATGAGGGAAACATAAATAAAAATAAATCTACAAAGTGTCAAGCCAACTCTGCATGCCCTCCTTCAAGCCAGGTTTGGCCTTCTTTATGATCATGTTGAAGTGCTTCTTAAACATGGTTATACAGAAAGCCATATTCTTAACTTTGTGATCAAATATTATGCTATTTCTATGCTTCCATAAACTCCAGCAGCCAGCAATTAAGCATTCTTTGAAACATCCATAAGTATCTTGTTTTCTTCCTTCCAATAACATCTCCATCAGATTATGGCCAGTATCCCATTGGTAACCAATGTTCATCCAGAAGTTTTGGCTGAAATCACAACTAAAAAATAGGTGCATTAGATTTTCATTAGGCTCATCATCACATAACTCACACTTACTTGTCCCAATGTAGAAATTCTTCCTGTTTAAGAAATCTCTAGTATTCAGTCTATCTTGTAATAGGAGCCAAAAGAAGAATTTCTGTCTGGGTAAAGTACAGGATTTCCAAATCCACTGGAAGGGTTTAGGAGCATCAGCAGGATTTCCCATGCATTCAAGGTATATTCTCTTATTAGAGTATTTAGTACCACCCCAGTAAAACTTCCAAGAATCAGGCATTTGCTGGTTGTCTCTGTTATTTATCAACATTCTTAGGTTGATGCTCTGTTGAACAGCGATAGTAGACATTGGCACATGGAATAAGTCATAGAATTCATCTTCTTCCATATTGCTGGCAGATGCCAGTGTGATCTCCAAATTTTTTACATAAGAGAAAAGTTGAGGCATGGCCTGAGAAAGTATTTGAGAACACCATTTATCTGACCATAGTTTGATTGTATTACCATTCCCAGCATAGCTTGTGGTCTTGTCTTTAAATTCTCTCAAAATAGAGCAACAGTCTCTCCACCAGAATGATCCCACCCTGATAGGATAACTAGGTACCTCACCATTGTTATAGTAGTTGTTCCAAATAAGGTTAACCCAGGGAATATCTTGCTTGTTAAAGAACTTGAATAGGAATTTAGTAAGCAGAGTTTTGTTTTGAACCCGTAGATCTAGCACACCCAGACCACCTGCTTTTTTTTGGCAAGCATACATTATCCCATTTGACAAGACAGTTCCCTTTTTTATTGATATCTTTGCCATACCATAGGAAGTTCCTACCTGATTTTTCAAAATGATCCAGTATGGTGAATGGAACTCTGATGCAGCACATAGCAAAAATAGGTAGAGCTGCAACAATGGATTTCAGGTGAACAAGACTCCCTGAGTAAGACATCCTGGTGGCAATACCAGCAAGCCTGTGATCAAGCCTGGATACCATGGGCATCAGGTCAGATACTTTAGGCCTAGTAGATCCCATAGGCAGACCAAGATATGTAAATGGCATAGCTTCTTTTTTGCAGTTAAATGTGTTGGCCAGATCCATAGCTTTGTCATCAGAGATATTGATAGGTACCATGGAGGATTTATTGTAATTTACTACCAGCCCAGTGAGATTGGAAAACTTATCAAGGATCTCAATAAACTTTTTGATTTGTACCTCATCTGCTGGCACAATAACAAGTGTATCATCAGCATATTGTATGATAGGATAGCATTCAGTAAAGTTTGTTTCAATGGGCAAGGATAGTAGGCCATTTCTCCATGCATCATTTACCAATATTTGTAGCAATTCTCCAACCATAACATATAGTAAGGGGGAGAAAGGATCTCCTTGTCGACTCCACATTTGCATTGAATGCATTTACCAGAAGACCATTTAGAAGGATGAAGTAGTAGCGATGGATAGAATGGCAGTTACCCATCTAATCCATTTGCTCTTGAACCCAGATGCTTCATCATGAACAAAATGGCCATATAATTGACTTTATCAAATGCCTTTACAAAGTCAATCTTAAAAATGATGATTTCTTTCTTGGATTTGTGACACATATGTATGTATTCAAAGCTCCAAGCAAGGCAGTCCTGAATATTCCTTGTTTTGATAAATCCATATTGGTTCTTGCTAACTCTGGATATAATAATCTGTTGGGCTCTATTGGCAAGGAGTTTAGTAAGTATTTTGATTGGCATACTTACAAGAGAAATTGGCCTATAATCATTAGGTGATTCAGGATTGTCTTTCTTAGGTATCAGGGTTATATAGGCATTATTGATAGGAGCAAGGGAAACAACTTCATTATAAAAATCATTAATGAATTTGTAGAAATGTTGTTTGATGATGTGCCAGCATTTCTTCATGAATAGTCCATTGAAACCATCAGGACCAGGAGATTTATCATTGGGCATTTTATTAATGATATCATCTATTTCTTCATTGGAAAAAGGTCTATCAAGATCACGTAGATCCTCTTCCATAGCAAGATGTGATATATCAAAATTTTGTGAATATGTGGAGACAGTGCCTATTCTATTTTTGAAAGATTCCCATATAATGGCAGCTTTATGGTCATGTTCAAATACTTGTTAACCATCCATAGACATAAGATAGGTGATGTAGTTGTGTCTGAAGTCTAAACACATAAGTAGCAATGGCATGAAATTTTTTGGTATTTTCATCACCCAGGTTAGCCCATCTTATATTTGCCCTAATTCTCCAATATATTCTCTTAGCCTCCAATAACTTGTTTGTATGTTTGACAAGTAAGATTCTAAAATTCCTTTCAATCCTAGATAGCATTCTTTGTTCCTCAATGCCATCCATAATTTTCACATAGAAACTACAATTGTCAATTATTTTATTCATTTGGGAGTATTGTTTGCTCCATGCTTTCAGTCCTCTTCTGATAGCTTTGAATTTTGAGTTTATATTTTTGGCAGAATCAGAGTAATGGGTTGAATTCAACCAATGTTTCTCCACCGTTTCAAGAAATCCACTAAATTCAGTCCAATACTCTTCAAATCTGAATATCTGGCTTTTGGGGATGTTGCTGTCAATTTGGATTTTAATAGGCACATGGTCAGATGTGATTTTCGCCAAGGGGATGGCCATAGTAGATGGATGAGTAGTAGTCCAGTGGGGGCTAGTGAAAATCCAATCTAGCTTTTCCAAAAGAGGCTGATCTTGTTTATTGCTCCATGTGAAGGATCTTCCTTTGAGGGGGATTTCAACTAAATCCAAATTAACAATAATATTATTGAAAGTCATCATACTGACAGGATCACCACCTGGTTTATTCCTATTCTCAGGGCTTCTTATAAAGTTAAAATCACCAACAATCATCCATAACTTGGATTGCTGCATATTTAAATTCATAAGCCAGTCAATGAACTCCATTTTACCTTCATTGCAATTAGGCCCATAAACATTAGTGAGGAACCAACATGAATTATCCAGGTTAGACGTAACTCTATGGTGATCTGAAAGTAGTTTTTGGATATTATCTTGCCTTTCATAATATTACCATTCCAAATAGTAATCAATCCTCCAGAGCTACCATTAGAAGGTGAGTAACAGAATTGGTTGAATCTTTTGGGGCAAAAATTCTTGATATAAGTGCTGTCAAATATATCTCTCTTGGTTTCTTGAAAGGTCATGATACAACAAGCACTTTCCTCAATTTTCTTTCTGATATCATTCCATCTGGCTGTGGAATTAATACCTCTCACATTCCAGTTTAAGATATTCCAGCTCCTATTCATGAAAAATATGTAGGTGGTAGCATAAGATCATATTATGAAAAGCATAATATGAACAGCCCAATAGATTGGTGATATCACTGGTACAGACAGTGACATATATATAATAGCAACCATAGAATGATGGGAGGTGCATGGATGGGTAGATCATCATATAGAGCTGACACATATAACAGCAGGTTCTTCTGTCAGCAAGCACAAAGTGACATAGGTAGCACATAGAGTAATTATTACATCCCAAACTGATAGTGATGCACGCAAGCATCCAAATAACACATAAAAGCAAACATAATGCAGGGGAAATCATAATTAGTTGGCAGTTATGGGAGCCAACAAAACCCACAATGTAACAGAAGCTTCTATTCATCAGAACTGTCATATTGCAGGGCACTAGATGACACCTCATGTGGAGCCATCTTACATGGTCCAGTGCCAATGGCCTGCAGAGTCTTCATAGGGATTTCTGGAGGAGATGGTGCCTGCTTATTTATAACAACACCATCAAACTGGGGACCCAGGTTGACAGTGACAGCCTTCTTCATTTTCTTGGGACAATGCTAGGTGTTGTTATCCATCCTGCCTTCATTTATGTTGGCTTCTGCAGCAGACTGATCTTTGAATCCCTTGTGAGCTTTGCAATTCTGTTGCTCCTCCTGCAGAAAGCATCATCAACAATTTTCTTTTTTTCTGCCTGTGTGCTGGCTTCTGAACCTTAGCAAATTCCTGTCCAGTGATCTCCTCAATACTGACAGAGCTGGAATTTTTGGGAGGCTCATTCTGGATTGTCTGAATCTGCAAGAAGCATCTTTTGTTGTTGCCATTAGTACCCATAACATCCACCACCTTGCAAGATGCATTCACAATCTTGCTGCCTCCAAGCTTTGGGAGTATATCCTGTGCATTAGTAACAATATTACCAATAAGCTCCTGGAGAACATTAATGTGCTCAGATTCACCTTCAACTGATATGTTGCTTGTTTGCACATGCTGGGCACTACTGGATGATGGCATGTCATTGTAATTCATATTGCTGTTCATGGGCATGAAAATTGGGCTGGGAGCATTCTAAGAGTTGGGCTGGGGAGTAAGATTAATTGGGATATAATCAGGCCCAAGAGTCTCATGTGGAGCAACATAATGAGTATTAGAGTGGATCATAATGGGCTCCTTAGCTACCTCCTTATCAGGTGACTCCACATGTTCAGCAGAATTAGGTTCAACAGCAGCAGTATGGTTTTCAATAGAGAGATTAACATTGTCATTATGAGCAGCATGAACATCTTCATATGGGGCACCAAGATTCTCATTGTGGGGGTTGATCACTACCTGATCCATGGGGATATTCCCTAAAACCTCATCATGCCAAAACCCTCCATTAATATGTGGAAGAGGGTGGGGGTTGCCACCATCAGGTGGCAGGGGGTCCTCATCCCCTCCCTGTTGTCCAATCAGCTCCCGAGATAATATGTATGTTGGACAGGTCCATGCATGAGTCACCATAGCCCACATCGTCAAGGTTTCTCAGAACTACCGGACTAATAGGAAGAGTGTCCACATTCATAACTCTGATCTTAACAACAAACCTCGATTTATCTCTAGGATCTTTATTCCAAATCAAAAAACGGCCAAAAGGAGAGACAGTGCGTCCAATGAACCCCACATCCCAGCACTCAAGAGGGTAGTTCATAAGTAAGATCCAAACATCATGCGTGAAAGTAATGCTACGATAATTTAAACCTCTGTCCTGTCTGCTGATTCTAAGTACTGAATCCCCAATCTGAAACGGGCTAAGACTGACAGCAGTATCTCGCGAGCATGCAGTTGTAAACTGAATAAGTGCAATACCCATACCACATCGAGACGTGTAATTTATGCGCCATCCACGCCCCTCCAAGTAGGTGGTGATCAGAGCAATGGTGCCATGGAACTCCTCAGCAGAAACTTCAGGAACAAGTGTGGCGATGGGCCACTCGTTGCAAACCATCAGGAGCTCACCGCCAAGCACCACATATCCACGGCGAGCACGCAGCGGACCAGGTGGGACGATTGCCGTGCCTGGGGGAAGGTGGGGGAGAGGGTTGCAAGGGAAGCAGGCCATCTCGTTGGTAGCAGCTGTGTCAGGTGGAGCAGAGGCAGGAAAACAGGGGGGAGAAGCCGAGGGGGCAATGCGGGTTGCAGATATATCAGGCCGTGGATCCTGTTTCTGTTTGACCCGATAAGTATTAACTTTTATATTCTTGTTGAAATAGAATCTAGCGATATGGTTGTATCGGTAACAAACGCGGCATCTGATTTGATTGGTGCATTGATAACGATTGTGCCCAGTACCAAGACATCTGTTGCATACGATATACTTAGAAAAACTAGAGGATATCGGCCTAGACGGTACAACTTCCGTGCGTGTGGGCTGGCCCAGGATAGATGGTCTGTTGGGCTCCGTGGGGACTACCTGGGCCGACAGATTCAAATTCTCCCTATCCACCGCAACGGCCGATCCGCTATGCATGCAGTTGCATCCACCGGCAGCGCGCGATGATCACGATCATCGTGAGTATGCTGGTCAATCCGCGTAGGACCTAAAGGAGTTGCATTCGCCCCCGATACCAGATGATTTCCATGAGATGTATTATTCGTGCGTGATGGAGTAAGTTGTCCAAGAATTCTGTGGTAAACTTGAGTAGTAGGAACAAGATGACCATGATTACCTTTGCGACGTCGTGTGACGATAGTCCACTCAGCATCTTGTTCTTTGTACCACTTCTTTTCTTCATAAATCCAGTTTGGACCACCCCCACTCCAAAGATGGAAATAACATTTAAACGCTTCACAGCTGAAGAAATATTTACGAACCTGGAAGAAACCCACCGCCTTGGAACATACTTTGAACTTGAAAACATTGCCTTTGATATGTGATACCTCCAAAGAATCAAATGCTCCACCCGTGCATGATGAGAGTGCCAAACTCACATTGTGGGGGTTCAGATGGAAAGTAAATATTGCAAAGGATACCACGAGGTAGAATCCAAAAGAGGAGGAGATAGGGTTGACCGAAGATTGGAAATACTTACGGATCTCACCTCTAAAACGATGACCAAATGAGAAATCCAATTGATGGGCGATGGAGGATCATTGAATGGATCCATCGGCGTAGAACAGGTTTTTGGTGGAGAGATCATGGTAGATCACGGCCGGCGCCATGGTCGCCACTGGTGGGGTGGGAGGGGAGTGGAGAGGAGAGGTGGGGCGCCATCGTGTATCCTGATATTTTGTTGATGTCTAGGACTTTGTTCATGTTCATGACTATGATGAAATTTTGAAAAATATTTCAAACTTCCCGGTCATATTACGTATCATTTTTTTGAAAAAAAATCAAAATAAAAATTCAAAACCAATTTTTTTAATTTTTTTTGCCTCTAGATCTTGAAAGCCCCGTAACTTTTTTTCTGTTAGGTTTTTGGGGATTTTGAAAATGTTTAACGGGGTTCCCCCGATTAAATTCGGATGTAACTTTTCGAGTAGATGATTTTTCATATATAAAACTTTTTAATCCGAGTTCATATGCAAAAGTTATGCGCATTGTACATATTTCCATAGAGATTTTGCAAATAAAGTCGAAATTTATATTTGTAAATTTTGCCAACAACTAGACCACATATCACATGGGAAACTTATTTTCTTTTATTTTTTTGACATTTTTATCATTTTTTTAAACTGAAAAGGCAGTCCAGGGGGGGTGCATTCGGTGGAAGCCGTGCAAACTAGTAATGGTGCACCGTGAGGTGGTGCGCCATTAGTAGTTAAACTAGTAATGGCGCACCGTGGGGTGGTGCGCCATTAGTAGTTAAACTAGTAATGGCGCACCACACCCACGGTGCGCCATTACTAGTTTTGAAAAAAAATAAAAAAATTCAATTTTTTTTTATTTTTAGTAATGGCGCACTGTCCACTGGTGCGCCATTACTAACAAAATTTTTTAATTTTTTTTATTTTTTACTTTTTTTTTCAAAACTTCTAATGGCGCACGGTGGGTGTGGTGCGCCATTACTATGTCAACTAGTAATGGCGCATTGTCCCACGGTGCGCCATTAGTAACAATTTTTTTTTCAAAACTTCTAATGGCGCAACGCACACCAGGTGCGCCATTAGTAATATATTACTAATGGCGCACCTGTATGTGGTGCGCCATTGCTATATATTAATGGCGCACCACACATGTGGTGCGCCATTAGTGTCCATTTCATCTATAGCCATTTTTCTAGTAGTGATAGGGTGATCGTGAGAGAAGAATTCTTTTTTTCGAGCGAAGGTAGGAATTTTGTGTGGTTACAAAATGGACCTTATTGTAATTAAGGAAAATATTATTTAACATAAACCTTGCTATTTTCAAGCCATTATAAAAATAAATAAATTCTTTTGGCAAAAAAAGTTGATTACGGGTTAGTTCGTTTTGTGGACACGTACGTGTAGTGGTGCATGTTGTGGGCCCAGGTGGCTCTAGGTGCATGCAGTGTATCATGCTGGCTAGGGGTGCACAAGGTAGTAACCTAGTGAATCGGGGTGAAAGTCTTGTGCTAATTCTATTTTGTGGTGTGCGACATATGAGTCTACCCGGGGGGAATGCTTGGCTTGGGGGGCCGGTGTAAGTTGTGTGGGTCTACTTCGTAAGTGGTGCGCCACGTGAGTCTAGACGGCGGGGGTGCATGGTTTGGATCTTGCTACCTTGAGGTGACGCATCCGGTTTGCGCACTGAGTGCAGGCCCGATCCTCCGTTTTCATCGGTGCTTTCTCTCGGGTCAATGGAGAACAATCCAAACATGCATGCTAGGTCCCGGCCTTTCTTGGGTCCCGCGTGCCATATTCAGGACAGTTGCCGCATTTCCAGGGTAGTATCATCGGGAATTCATGATCTATACCGCGGCCACATGAAATCATAGCAGGGAATGGGGTAACAATCACATACTAAGCTCTTTGGTCCATATATATGGGCCATGTGCTACCAAAGAGAAGGGCCGCCTTGGAGCCATTGTCCATTGAGAGGAAATGAGTCTGACCTATGAACGGTGTGCGGGGCCTGCCCCTTCATCTGCTTCAGAACTCCGTGCCGCAAGATGTGGACCCCAGCAACCAAGGCTCGTCCCGTGCGCCGCACGCCAACTGGACCCACACCATGCATGCACGCATGGCCAAGTAGACACTCACCGGTCAACCTTGACAATGTACACAAAACGCATACGCACTCATTAGCCATCTAGCACCCAGCCATGCACACCTAGCTAGCTTCACTCAAACCGTGCACCGTTTGCCAGGTTCACCCACACCATCCATCCATTATTGACCCCACCTCGGTTCGTTGGACCTCCGACACGAGTCCCTTCCCTCGGCATTTCAGGTATGTCAAAGAAACAAGCGACTACACATATTGCACACCGAGATACGACGTCATTCACTAGTGCCAGCCAAAACTGTGCACCTGAGCATCTCTACCCATGGTGGACACTAGCGCATGGTTAGGATCGAGAAGCCTAGCGGCACATGATGTCGGCCCGATTGGTTGGGGGTGCATGACATGGGTCCAGATGAAATGCATGGATCCACATTCCCCTGCCCAATACCAGAAATCAGGCATATACCAGACGAATCCAAGCGGTCGCTGACAAAGCTTGGAAACCATGTGTTATGTGCATGCTGAATTTCAATATTTAGGAATTATTAACATACGAAAACAATAATTCAAGCGTCTATGTAAAGGTGTACAACATAATTTTCAATAAAAAATGAAACATGACACGTGCACATGCAACTTGCCAACAAGTGCACTTGTAGTACAAAAAGACAACATGTGCACATATCCCACCATGCCTTCTACAATTTTTGTTCCATGTTTTTTCGCCACATATCTTTGGAAGGAAAAACAAAAGAATGTGATTTTCCCATAAAAAACCGTGATGGCGAGATGGTTGCAACCAACCAAGATAGATAGTGTTTGGAAGTTGTCCCCCGTGGGAAGATTGGATCGACCACTCCTAGATTATAGGGTGAGGCCACCGTGAACGTGATCGTGGGAGGGTGAAGAAGGATTCGTTTTTTCGAGGGAAAGGAAGTAATTTTGTGGGTTTACAAAAAGGAATGCACCCCTTTTTGAGGGACAAAAAATGCACGTTATAATGTGTAATTTATGAAAATATAATTTAACAGAAACCTTGCTATTCAAGCAATCTAAAAACAACTTACTTGTTTTGGCAAAAAAAAGTTGATAATGCGATAGTCCATTTTTTTGGACACTTACGTGTAGTGGTGCATGTTTTGGAAATCGGGGTGGAAGTCTTGTGCTAAGCTATTTTGCAGGGTGCGGCATATGAGTCTACACGGGGAATGGTTGGCTTGGGGGCCGGCGTAAGTGATGTGGGTCTAGTGTCTAAGTGGTGCACCACGTGGGTCTAGACGATGGGGGTGCATGGTTTGGATCTAGCTACCTTGAGGTAACGTGTCCGGTTTGCACAATGAAGGCGGGCCCATTCCTCCATTTTCATCGATGCTCTCTCTCGGGTCAACGGAGAACAATCCAAAAGCGCATGCAAGGTCCCGGCCTTTCTCGGAGCCCGCGCTTGCCATATTCGGGACATTTGCCGCATTTCTAGGGCAGTATCCTCGGAAATTCAGGATCTATACCGCGGCCACATGAAATCACAGCAGGGATTGGGGGTGACAGTTCCATGCTAAGCTCTGGTCCATATATGTGCCATGTGCGACCAATGGGCAGGGCCGCCTCAGAGCCATTGTTAAGGGCAAAAAATGTCGGGTCTCGTCTGCCGCCGCTATAATCCGTGCAAATTCATGAGGGATCCAAATTTCTTGGGACCTTTCGCGGTGTGGGTGTGGTCGAACATCGAGAGCGGCACACATAAGCCTTCCCATAGGTTGTGTGTAAACGAGACCAAAACGCATCCCGGAGCTAGCCATCGAGAGGGAACAAGTCCTGCTTGTGGACGAAGACCGGGGCCCGCCCCTTCATCTGCTTCAGAACTCTTTGCTGCAAGTTGTGGGCCCTACCCACCAAAGCACATCCCGTGCGCCGAACGCAAACTGGACCCACACCATGCATGCACGCATGGCCATGTAGACAACCACCATTCAACCTTGACAATGTACAGATGACGCATGCGCACTCATTAGCCATCTAGCCCCCAGCCATGCAAACCTAGCCACCTAAACTCAAACCATGCACTGTTAGCCAGGTTGACCCACACCATACATCCAGCATTGACCCCACCGCGGTTCGTTGGACCTTCGATGAGTCCCTTCGGTATGCCTGGCACGCCAAAGAGACACGTGGCTACACATATTGCACACCGAGATCCGACGTCATTCACTAGTGCTAGCAAACCTGTCCGCATGAGCATCTCTGCACATGGTGGACACTAGCTCGTTGTTTGGATCGAGAAGGCTAGCGGCGCATGTTTTGGCCCGGTTGGCTCGGGGTGCATGATATGGGTCCAGACGAAACACATGGCATCGCGTGGATCAACATTCCCCTCCTCGGCACCGGACATCAGATATATGGCAGACGAATCCGCGCGGTTGCTGACGAAGTTTTGTCACATCCATTTGCCATTCCATTGTTTGTAAAGTTTTACAACATATTTTAGGACAAATATAAAACATGACACGTGCAGATGAAACAAGCATACAAATTCAGTTGTCCCACTGTATGACTTTGTTCTATGTAATGAGGGAGCAGTTGCATTATACAATTTTTTGAAGGGAAGTTGCATTACTCCTAAATCATGGTTGTGCACGACCGGGCTATTCATTTTAGTGAGAAGTGAGAAGTTACGTTTTGATGTGGCAAGACGTGGTGGTGTGAACAACGCACGGGGAGGTGAGAACGTGGCAACAACTCCTTCTGACTACCCAGGAGTAAATCGGCGGCTCCGCTTCCCCATAGCATGCTCCGCTTCCCCATTAGCATTTATCTCATCGCCGCACCCCTCTTCCCATCCTCTTCCCCATCCACAAATACGAGGGTTTTCTCCTCCCATGCCTCACCACTCGCCTGCCCACCCTGCCGCTGCTCCCTGATGACCCACAAGTATAGGGGATCTACCGTAGTCCTTTCAATAAGTAAGAGTGACGAACCCAACGAGGAGCAGAAGGAAATGATAAGCGGTTTTCAGCAAGGTATTCTCTGCAAGTACTGAAATAAGTGGTAACAGATAGTTTTGTGATAAGATAAATTGTAACGAGCAACAAGTAACAAAAGTAAATAAAGTGCAGCAAGGTGGCCCAATCCTTTTTGTAGCAAAGGACAAGCCTGGACAAACTCTTATAATAGGAAAAGCGCTCCCGAGGACACATGGGAATATCGTCAAGCTAGTTTTCATCACGCTCATATGATTCGCGTTCGGTACTTTGATAATTTGATATGTGGGTGGACCGGTGCTTGGGTGTTGTTCTTGCTTGAACAAGCATCCCACTTATGATTAACCTCTATTGCAAGCATCCGCAACTACAACAAAAGTATTAAGGTAAACCTAACCATAGCATGAAACATATGGATCCAAATCAGCCCTTACGAAACAACGCATAAACTAGGGTTTAAGCTTCTGTCACTCTAGCAACCCATCATCTACTTATTACTTCCCAATGCCTTCCTCTAGGCCCAAATACTGGTGAAGTGTTATGTAGTCGACGTTCACATAACACCACTAGAGGCTAGACAACATACATCTCATCAAAATATCGAACGAATACCAAATTCACATGACTACTAATAGCAAGACTTCTCCCATGTCCTCAGGAACAAATGTAACTACTCACAAAAGCATATTCATGTTCATAATCAGAGGGGTATTCATATGCATATAGGATATGAACATATGATCTTCCACCAAATAAACCAACTAGCATCAACTACAAGGAGTAATCAACACTACTAGCAACCTACTAGTACCAATCCCGGACTTGGAGACAAGAATTGGATACAAGAGATGAACTAGGGTTTTGAGAGGAGATGGTGCTGGTGAAGATGTTGATGAAGTTGCCCTCTACCAATGAGGGGAGCGTTGGTGATGACGATGGCGATGATTTCCCCCTCCCGGAGGGAAGTGTCCCCGGCAGAGCAGCTCTGCCGGAGCCCTAGATTGGTTCCGCCAGGGTTCCGCCTCGTGGCGGCGGAGTTTCGTCCCGAAAGGTTGCTTATGATTTTTTCCTCGACGAAAGACCTCATATAGCATAAGATGGGCATCGGAGGGCCACCAGGGGGCCCACGAGGTAGGGGGCGCGCCCAGGGGGTAGGGCGCGCCCCCCACCCTCGGGGCCAGGTGGGGCCCCCTCTGGTGAACTTCTTCTGCTGGATATTTTTTATTATTTCCCAAAATGACTTTCGTGGAGTTTCAGGACTTTTGGACTTGTGCAGAATAGGTCTCTAATATTTGCTCCTTTTCCAGCCCAGAATTCCAGCTGCCGGCCTTCTCCCTCCTTATGTAAACCTTGTAAAATAAGAGAGAATAGGCATAAGTATTGTGACATAACGTGTAATAGCAGCCCATAATGCAATAAATATCGATATAAAATCATGATGCAAAATGGACGTATCAACTCCCCCAAGCTTAGACCTCGCTTGTCCTCAAGCCAAAGCCGATAACGATAAATATGTCCCCATGTTTAGAGGTAGAGGCATCGATAAAAATAAAATACGGACATGAAGGCATCATGATTATTCTCATAACAGCAACATATATAGGAAATGTCATATGATTTCTTATGTTCAAGTAATAATCCATTCACAATGCAGAGTACAAATCATAAACTTTATTGAGAACAAACAAACTATAGTCTCAGTCATTGAAGCAATTGCAATTTATCATAACATCAGAAAGAATCTTTGTCAGAGCTTAGTAGCAAGTCCACATACTCAACTATCATTTAGTCCTTCATAATTGCTAACACTCACGCGATACTTGTGGTTACGGAGTTTTAATAGGACACAGAGAAAGATAGGGGCGTATAGTTTTGCCTCCCAACCTTTTACCTCAAGGGTAATGTCAACAATAATAACTCATGCCCTCTACATCTAATTAGATATATCAATCAGGATCTTTCCAACACACTGTGCTTGCCAAAGGATAAAATGTAAAAAGGAAAGGTGAAGACCACCATGACTCTTGCATAAGGTAGAAGATAATGATAAAAGATAGGCCCTTCGGAGAGGGAAGCAGAGGTTGCCATGCGCTTTTATGGTTGGATGCACAAAATCTTAATGCGAAAGAACATCACTTTATATTCCCACTTGTGATATGAACCTTTATTATGCAATCCGTCGCTTTTATTTCTTCCACATCACAAGATCGTATAAAGCTTATTTCTCCCACCAATCAATCATACATATTTAGAGAGCAATTTTTATTGCTTTGCACCGATGACAACTTACTTGAAGGATCTTACTCAATCCATAGGTAGATATGGTGGACTCTCATGGAAAAACTGGTTTAAGGGTTTTTGGAAGCACAAGTAGTATCTCTACTCGGTGCTGAGAATTTGGCTAGCACGAGGGGGAAAGGCAAGCTCAACATGTTGGGAGATCCATGACAATATACTTTATCTCAGATATAAGAAAACATAACCCATTACGTTGTCTTCCTTGTCCAACATCAACTCTTTAGTATGTCATATTTTAACGAGTGCTCACAATCATAAAAGATGTCAATAATAGTATATCTATATGTGAAACCTCTCTTTCCTTATTACTTCCTATTAATTGCAACGATGACCAAAACTATGTTTCCAACTCCCAACAACTTTGAATCATCATACCCTTTCTATGTGAAGTCATTACTCTCAGCAAGATCAATATGAACTCTTTGTTTCCTTTTATTCTATTTCTCTTTTCTTTTATTCACTCAAGATCATGGCAAAATGATTAAGCCCTTGACTCAATACTAATCTTCATTATATAGCTCACGGACTCGATTACATAGAGAGATCATAAAGCAAAAAACTCAAAACTAGATCATGCCATAAACTTTATTCTACTAGATCAAGATACTACTAAGAAAAACGGTAAAGATAGGAGATTTGATTGTGATACGATACCGGGGCACCTCCCCCAAGCTTGGCAGTTGCCAAGGGGAGTGCCCATACCCATGTGATTATGTCTTCTTTACTGGTGAAGAAGATGGTGGAGGTGATGGATAGTCGCACATCGAGCGTAAGAGGTCCTCCAACTTGCGGATAATGCCCTTGAGTGCAACAATATGCTCCTTCAACAAAATATTTTCACTTGTGAGATACTTGTTTTGAATACGAGCTAACTCAATCATCTTGAAAGCTTCGATTTCGGTTGGGGTGAGAAATTTGTGATCAAGTTGGAGGGTGTCTTCTGCTGCCGGAGCTTGGTCCTCCATGGCCTTCTTGATCCTTTCATCCTTGTTGATCTCCATGGGTTCTTCCCTCTTCAGCTCTATCTTCATTAGCCAAGCATCTTTGGCACCATTGTCGGAGGAGGGGGACGACATGATGCCTGGCCTTGACAACCCTGACAGAAAACAGCTCGAAACAAGAACCAAGGATAATTGCGTGATACGAGAGTCAAAACCTTCGTGAGTATATAATGAATTTTTACCGACCAAAATACGTATCGTGCAAGAAAAGGGAGTCCAGAGGGCACATGAGGTGTCCACGAGGTAGGGGTGGCGCGCCCTCCACCCTCGTGGGGCCCTCGTGTCCTTCCCGGACTGCTACTTATTTTTCTATTTTTCTAAATATTCCAAAACGGAGAAATATTGCCTTAAAAATTGTTTTGGAGTCGGTTTACTTACCGTACCACATACCTATTCCTTTTCGGAGTCTGAAACGTTCTGGAAAGTGTCTCTTATGTATTCCTCCGGGGTTACGGTTTCAATAACATTGGTTTCAACATTTATAGGATTACCTGAGATATAATGTTTGATTCTTTGACCGTTTACCACCTTCGGATTTGTGCCTTCGAAATTGTTGATTTTTATGGCACGGGAACGATAGACCTCCTCGATAACGTAAGGGCCTTCCCATTTAGAGAGAAGTTTTCCTGCAAAAAATCTTAAACGAGAGTTGTATAGCAATACATAATCACCTACATTAAACTCACGCTTTTGTATCCTTTTGTCATGCCATCTTTTGACTTTCTCTTTAAACAACTTGGCATTTTCATAAGCTTGGGTTCTCCATTCATCCAGTGAGCTAATATCAAATAACCTCTTCTCACCGCCAAGTTTGAAATCATAGTTGAGCTCTTTAATAGCCCAATATGCCTTATGTTCCAGTTTGAGAGGTAAGTGACATGCTTTTCCATAAACCATTTTACACGGAGACATGCCCATAGGAATTTTGTATGCAGTTTTGTAGGCCCATAATGCATCATCAAGTTTCTTGGACCAATTCTTTCTAGACCTATTGACAGTCTCCTGCAAAATTAATTTGAGCTCTCTATTACTCAATTCTACTTGACCACTAGACTGAGGGTGATATGGAGACGCAATTCTATGATTAACATCATACTTAGCAAGCATTTTTTGGAAAGCACCATGAATAAAGTGAGAACCACCATCAGTCATTAAGTATCTAGGGACTCCAAACCTCGGAAAAATAACTTCTTTAAGCATTTTAATAGAAGTGTTATGATCAGCACTACTAGTTGGAATAGCTTCTACCTACTTAGTAACATAATCAACAGCAACTAAAATATGTGTATATCCATTAGAGGCAGGAAAAGGTCCCATATAATCAAAGCCCCAAACATCAAATGGTTCAATAACAAGTGAATAATTCATAGGCACTTCTTGACGTCTACTAATATTACCAATTCTTTAACATTCATCACAAGATAAAACAAACTTACGGGCATCCTTGAAGAGAGTTGGCCAATAAAAACCGGATTGCAATACCTTATGTGCAGTTCTATCTCTAGCGTGGTGTCCTCCATAAGCTTCGGAGTGACAGTTGCGTAGGATATGTTCCTGTTCATGCTCAGGTACACAACGTCTAATAACACCATCTACTCCTTCTTTATAAAGATGTGGGTCATCCCAAAAGTAATGCCTCAAATCATAGAAGAACTTTTTCTTTTGCTGATATGTGAAATTAGGTGGTATAAATTTAGCAACAATATAATTAGCATAATCAGCATACCATGGAGTACTACTAGAAGTACTTATAACATTTAATTATTCATCAGGAAAGCTATCATCAATAGGTAGTGGGTCATCAAGAACATTTTCTAACCTAGACAAGTTGTCTGCATCGGGGTTCTCAGCTCCCTTTCTACCAACAATATGCAAATCGAATTCTTATAGCAAGAGAACCCATCTAATAAGTCTAGGTTTAGCATCTTTCTTTTCCATAAGATATTTAATAGCAGCATGATTAGTGTGAATAGTTAGTTTAGAATCAACAATATAAGGTCCGAACTAATCACAAGCAAATAGAACTGCTAAGAATTCTTTTTCAGTAGTAGCATAATTTCTTTGAGCATTGTCTAGAGTTTTACTAGCATAATGGATAACATTTAATTTCTTATCAACTCTTTGCCCTAGAACAGCACCTACAGCATTATCACTAGCATCACACATAATTTCAAAGGGTAAATTCCAATCCGGTGGCTGAACAATAGGTGCGGAAACCAATGCTTTCTTAAGTATTTCAAATGCTTCTACACAATCATCATCGAAGACAAATGGTATATCTTTTTGTTATAAATTAGTCAGAGGCCGCGAAATTTTTGAGAAGTCCTTAATGAACCTCCTATAAAATCCGGCATGACCAAGGAAACTTCTAATGCCTTTAATGTCCTTGGGACATGTCATCTTTTCAATAGCATCAACCTTGGCTTTATCAACTTCAATACCTCTTTCAGAAACTTTATGCCCCAAGACAATACCTTCATTAACCATAAAGTGGCACTTTTCCCAATTCAAGACAAGATTAGTTTCTTCACATCTCTGCAGAACTCGATCAAGATTGCTCAAGCAATCATCAAAGAGGATCCATAGACGGAAAAGTCGTCCATGAAAACCTCACAAATCTTTTCACAAAAGTCGAGAATATAGCCATCATGCATCTTTGAAAGGTAGCAGGTGCATTACATAAACCAAAAGGCATCGTCTATAAGCAAAAGTACCAAAAGGGCATGTAAAAGTAGTCTTTGATTGATCTTTAGCCGACACAGGTATTTGAGAGAAACCAGAATAACCATCTAGAAAGAAATAATGTGTATGTTTGCATAATCTTTCTAGCATTTGATCAATAAAAGGTAAAGGGTAATGATCTTTATTAGTAGCTTTATTTAATTTGCGGAAATCAATTACCATCCTATAACCTGTAATAATTCTTTGTGGAATCAATTCATCTTTATCATTAGGAACCACAGTAACACCTCCCTTCTTAGGGACACAATGAACAGGACTTACCCACTGACTATCAGCAACGGGATAAATTATACCTACCTCCAGAAGCTTTAGTATTTCTTTCCTTACCACTTCTTTCATCTTAGGATTAAGCCTTCATTGATGATCACGAACTGGTTTGGCATCTTCTTCCAAATTTATTTTATGTTGACATAGAGTGGGACTAATGCCCTTAAGATCATCAAGAGTATATCCAATAATCCAATAGCAGCACAACGCTTCTTTAGAGTTTTTAATAATCTCTCTTCTTCATGCTCTGAAAGGTTAGCACTAATAATAACAGGATATATTTTCTTTTCATCTAGATAAGCATATTTAAGATTATATTAGGCAACAGTTTAAGCTCAAACACGGATCATCCTTGGGTGGAGGAGGATCCCTAAGATTTCAACAGCAGATTGTGTTTCAGAATAGGTTCCTGTTTAAAGAATACTTCATCTATTTCCCTTCTTTCATTCATAAACATATCATTTTCATGGTCTAGCAAATAATGTTCTAAAGGATCACTAGGAGGTACGTCAATAGAAGCAAGACCAATAATTTCATCCTTACTAGGCAATTTTTCCTCACGGTGTTGTTTACTAAACATAGAGAAATTTAACTCATGAATCATATCATCCAAGCCAATTGTAACAACATTCTTTTCGCAATCTATCTTAGCATTAACAGTATTCAAGAAGGGTCTACCAAATATAATGGGACAAAAGCTATCTTGTGGCGAGCTAAGAACAAGAAAATCAGCAGGATATTTAGTTTTCCCACACCAGACTTCAACATCTCTAACAATTGCCATTGCAGATATAGTATCTCTACTGGCAATTTTAATTGTAACATAAATATCTTCTAACTCAGCAGGTGAAATTTCATGCTTAATTTCTTTATATAAGTCATAAGGTATAACACTAGCACTAGCACCCATATCACATAAGCCATGATAACAATGATCTCCTATTTTAACAGAAATAATCGCACGCCTACCACAGGTCTATGTTTATCTTTAGCACTAGGTTTGGCAATTCTAGCAGTTTCACCGCAGAATTGAATAACATGCCCATCAATATTATCGCCAAGATATCTTTAACAATAGCAATATTAGGTTCAACTTTAATTTGATCAAGAGGTGTATAAGTTCTAATATTACTTTTACGAACAACAGTTGAAGCTTTAGCATGATCCTTTATTCTATCAGGAAAGGTGGTTTCTCAATATAGGAAGTAGGAACAACAGGATCATTATAAGTGACAATCTTTTCTTCAACTTTAATAGGTGCAGCTACATTTATTTCTATGGGAGGATGATATTTAAGCCACTTCTCCTTGGGAGATCAACATAAGTAGCTAAAGATTCACGAGAAAGAAGCTACTATCTAAGAGTCAAGTCCATATTTAGTGCTAAACTTACGGAAAATATCGGTATCTATAAAAGATTTAACACAATCAAACTTAGGTGTCATACCTGACTCCTTACCTTCGTCGAGGTCCCAATCTTGAGTTGCGTTTAATTCTATCCAATAAATTCCATTTGAATTCAATAGTCTTCATCATAAAGAACCAGCACAAGAAGTATCGAGCATGGTGCGATTGTTTTCACAAAGCCGAGCATAAAGATTTTGAATAATTGTTTCTCTTGGGAGCTCATGATTGGGGCATGAATACAACATTGATTTAAGCCTCCCCCAAGCGTGAGCGATGCTTTCTCCTTCACGAGGCCAAAAATTATATATATAATTGTGATCGCGATGAACAAGATGCATAGGATAATACTTTTGATGAAATTCCAATTTCAATCTTCTATAGCTCCATGATCTTGTATCATCACATAGCCTATACCATGTCAATGCATCTCCCTTCAAAGATAAAGGGAAGACCTTCTTCTTAAGAACATCATCGGTATACCGCAAGCTTAAATAGTCCACAAACTTCATCCACATATATTAGGTGCTCATCAGGATGCTTTGTTCCATCTCCTACAAAAGGATTAGCTAGCATTTTTTCCATCATACCCGAAGGGAATTCGAAGGGAACAATTTCATATTCATTTTCAGTAGGTTCATTAGGTTGAGGAGCAACTCTTTGCTCTATTGGTCAGGGTGAAGATACCCCGAACAAGCCCTTAGAGGATTACTTTCCATAGTAACAAGTGACAGTAAATTTCAGCACACTATATAAATTTTTCCTTACCAAATTCCACCTACCAAAGGCGTCTCACTCCCCGGCAATGGCGCCAGAAAAGAGTCTTGATGACCCACAAGTATAGGGGATCTATCTTAGTCCTTTCGGTAAGTAAGAGTGTCGAACCCAACGAGGAGTAGAAGGAAATGATAAGCGGTTTTCAGCAAGGTATTCTCTGCAAGTACTGAAATAAGTGGTAACAGATAGTTTTGTGATAAGATAAATTGTAACGAGCAACAAGTAACAAAAGTAAATAAAGTGCAGCAAGGTGGCCCAATCCTTTTTGTAGCAAAGGACAAGCCTGGACAAACTCTTATAATAGGAAAAGCGCCCGAGGACACATGGGAATATCGTCAAGCTAGTTTTCATCACGCTCATATGATTCTTGTTCGGTATTTTGATAATTTGATATGTGGGTGGACCGGAGCTTGGGTGATGTTCTTACTTGAACAAGCATCCCACTTATGATTAACCTCTATTGCAAGCATCCGCAACTACAACAAAAGTATTAAGGTAAACCTAACCATTGCATGAAACATATGGATCCAAATCAGCCCTTACGAAGCAACGCATAAACTAGGGTTTAAGCTTTTGTCACTCTAGCAACCCATCATCTACTTATTACTTCCCAATGCCTTCCTCTAGGCCCATATAATGGTGAAGTGTTAT